>JABWIB010001159.1:10748-27761 GCA_016617825.1 Platyplectrum ornatum
GACTAGAAATGAGTGGAAACTAATGTAATTGAGGTCTATAATACTTTAGGGACCAAAGAAGGCCCAAATTCTGCGGTTTTAGCCATTTTTAGCATTTTTTGCAAAAAAAATCCAGATCCAAAACGAAAACCCACAAGGGCGGTTTTGGCAAAACACATCCAGATCCAAAACAAGGGAGATCCAGATCCAAAACCCCAAAAAATGCCTGGCGCACATCACTAATTAGAAGGCAGCATTTAAGTCACCCCAATACCCCTTTCCCACCAAAAAAATCCCTGGGTTTATGCATATGAACACCTATAGACTGGAATGTTTTCTTGGTGGAAAGGTGTCCCAAATAAACCCGGGTCAAATGCCCCAGGTTTTTTACCGGGACTAATGCAGGCTTTTTACTAGGATTCGAGCTCTCAGTTTCATTTTACATACTGGAGAATGTAAGCTCGAATCTGAATGATTGCTATGGGCAACTTCCCCACTTTTCAATTCCCCAGCAAATTCCCTGCTTAGTAAATATACCCCTTGGTGAAAAAATGGGGGGCTAAATTCCAGGGTAAAAACCCAGGAATTTACTAGGAATTAGGATAAAAGGTGTATTAGACATTTACTATGTTTTCTGTGTTTTTAGTCAAAAAAAACACCATAGGGCTTATTTTCAGGGTAGGTCTTATATTAATTAACATTGTCAGATATTAATATAAACAGTCCTGCTTTTATCCCCATCGTGCCCCCAGTCCTGCTTTTATACCCATCATGTCCCCCAGTCCTTGGGAATTCACTAGGGCTTATTTAGGGGTAGGGCTTATTTTGGGCGGTTTTACAAAACTTAGGGTGGGGCTTATTTTCGGGGTAGGTCTTATTATAGGGGAAACACGGTAGTGAAATCTTAAGTATATCATATTTAGCTAGTTATACACAAGGCTGAGAAATAAAGTAATAGGAATAATTATTGATTCATTATATTTTCCTTTATGAACACACACACACAAAATAGTAAAAGCAAACTATTTGGCTATTGCTTGTCACAATAGTTCAAACAAATAGCATGTTGTGTTGGATGGTCTATTTCATGAATCAGCCATTTCCTATTGCATTATATAATTACCATCCTAGTGTCTATATAGGTCTCCAAAATTCAAATTGTGCCTCATTAGCCAAAGGAGAGTGGTATTTCCTGATGGTGGCTCTAAGTCTTTCATGGTTGATTAATCCAAATACCTATCTTTTCACTCAGAATAGATATTCAGTCAAGGGGAAAGTAAAGACAATAGCCATGTCTGTATCAAACACTTCCCCAATTTTCTCTAAATGATGCAGAAAATGTAACGATAAATCATTTTTTTTTACCAAAACAGCATTTAACATATACAGATAAAACTGTAATGGCTTGTATTTTCCACATTTTAAAACTATAATGTTTTGTGCATTCCATCAAGATTTTGTGAAATCCGTGATACAGCAAAGTTTTGGGACTCAAAGTAATTTCTCTGATAATTGTTTTTGGAGAAAGTGACAGTTTTCACCTTCAAATATGAAATTGTAGAACAATATAAAATAATTTGAGGCAACGTTTGTGTTTCTGTGAGTCTTTTATACAGAAGTACAAAATAAAAAAAAATAAAAAAACTTAAAAAAAAATCTAATCAAGTATTAGTCCAATTATCCAATTATTGGTTGACTGGACCAAAAACGGCAATAAAATGGTCCGAAAAAAGTGGTTGAAGTGGAAATTTAGAAGTAGCGGTATGGAAACACAGAAAATAATAAAAGTTAATGAAGATTTGTAGTTTTTCAATTACATCAGTAGGAGAATTGCCAGTATGGCATACCCCCTTATACACCCCCACTTCCAGCCCTGTTATGGCATTAGTTTGCAACTAATGAAATTCAACTCCCCTACAATTCAACATGGTTTTGCCCCTCGCTCATAAGTTTAATAGCACGCAAGTCGAAGCAGACAAATTACTACTGCCAACATGTGAACTGGCTATTTACTGTCAAGAAATTTCTTTTTTTGTTAGCCAATGGGTAAGCTGCATGGATGTCCTGTCAATATTGAGACGCCAATCAGTGGAGAGACTGACGGAAGGCCTGTACAGTCACTTATCCGATGATGCCGGGACTGAATCTTTGTAGTATATTTGACTGTCTAATCGGAGTGCACATTCCTAATTCACTCATTTAAATACAGACAGCAAAAAGGCTTGTTATACATTGTAAAGTATCTGCTATACACTGTAAAGATGCAGCCCTTTGTAGCCAGTATGGACTATTCAAAAATCTTTTTATTCTTTGATTAAAAAAAAAACCAGTGTATTTCTACAACCCTGCAGGGGTTTTTTCTAGGACCATTACCCGAATGGTGCCCTCATCAGCTGGGCATCATCAGAACCCAGAGCATGAACCCTACCAAACCCATGTTTGTTGTGGTACTATCTATGCAACTATCTGCTATATTAGAAAAACCGATCCAAAGGTAACTTCTACCCAGCACCTCCCAACCCAACCAGAATGTCGATCCCTGCCCCCTTTGTGGGGATTAGGCATACAGATCAGGTTTAGCATCCACAGTACGATTCTCCTAATATGGAACGGTGTTACGCTAGGAGATCAGTCATGGAACATCCTGTTAATGAAGAGCCATAAAAACCCATCAATCACATACCGGGCTGGTTTGCATTGTGTCAATGAATCATCATACTTCAGAAACACTCAGGTCCTATTTAGAAATATTTCTTCCCCAGAAGGTGCTCAATGGACCTCCTTCAAGAAGAATAGGGAATGAAGCTCTGAACATACAATACCTCTTGTGCTGCTTATCTTTTTACTTTCATATGAGGCTCGGCATTGAGGAGAAAGCTCCTGCTGTGAATTTTATACCTTCTTGGGACAAATGGATTCTATAAATGCTATACTTCACTCTCCTACACATACCATTAACTTTCGGTTAGTGCCTGGTTTGTTAGTTAACGTTTTCTCGTTTGTGTTCTCTAATAACACCTACAGCTTAAATGTAATTAATACAAGCCCATGTCCCAATTACAAACAAAATGAGGGGAAAAAAACAAATAGATTCTTTCAAGGTTCTTTAAGTACAGATAGACCATAAAGGATTAATTTGCTATTGCTATAACTCTTAAGTCCCCGAATTATTTTAAATTAGTAGAAATACATATAAATGCATGCCTCTGTATTTACATTATCACTTACTGCAACAACTTACTATTGAATAAAGTAGACATCTCAGCAAACATCTCAACAGACCAGAACCTTAAATATATTGTAAGAGCCATCGGGACCGCCATCAGGCAGGGACATGCTGCAGTCCTGGACTTACCCGAGAGGACGGTCCATGCCTCAGTGAAATGTATTTCATTATCTGGCCACTAATGGCCGTTCGGCCATGTTCCGCATCTCAACTGCCCTCTCGCTTCTGAACTTCCTGTGGCCGTAACTAGACCTGTAACTAATGTCTGCTCTATGTATGCCAAGTATTCGCTCATCGTTACCAGGGTACACAGTGGTCCATAGTGGCTACAGGGTTTTCCACTGCTAGGGGCTGTCAAGGGGTTGGCAGTTTAAAGCAGTATAAACAATGTATTATAAAGAGCACTCAGTGGTAAGCTCCCATGTGCAAATCCCCCATCTAGACTCAGGCCTTCCTACTACAGAGCCCTGAGTAGTTCTAAATCCACCCCTGGTACTGTGTACATATTCAGTGGAAAGCGCAGAGGAGGTTACCAGTAGAACAGAAACCACCCACCCCCCTCTGAAAAAAGTATAACATGGAGCTACTGCACATGCAGCAATGCTGTGTGTATGAGTAACACATAATTATAGGTGGCAGAAAACAGTACAAGCTCAATAGTATGTGCTGGCACATTGTATAATATAAATTAGAGGTCTGACATGTCACATTATAATTTGTGTGTGGTGTATTAGGATTTATTAATGATACTGAATTATACTGTATAATTCCCAGACCCCAATATATAATATAATAACCGCACACTTTATATACCAAATATGTACCGTATTTATCGGCGTATAACACGCACAGGCGTATAACACGCATCTTCATTTTAAGAGGGAAATTTCAGAAAAAAAATAAGGGTAGCTCAGAACTTTTTTTTTATTAATATTACCACATATAATAATGTAAAAGGACATCTCTTCCCCCACCTCACCGACATCTCTCCCCCCACCTCACCTCCATCTCTCCCCCTCCCCTCCATATAAACATGGTGGACCTCCTCACCTCCATCTCTTCCCCCACCTCACCTCCATCTCTTCCCCACCTCAATCCCTCCCCCTCCCCTCCCCAAAGAAAGGGTCTCCACTCACCACATCCATCGGCTGCCAGCGGCTGTTATAATATGCGGCGGGCGCAGCGCTGACGTGACGTCACGACGCTGCGCCGCCGCTAGGCACTATTGGGAACGGGATCCCTTAAAGAGGATTCNGTTCCCTGGACATCGGCGTATAACACGCATACCATTTGCCCCCTATTTTCAGGGGGAAAAAGTGCGTGTTATACGCCGATAAATACTTTCTATAGTGCACAATGTGTCCACACCTCTAGTAGACTCTACAAGCATTTGGAAACCCTCTTTAAAAATGTGTTTGCCACTGGTATACTAGGCAAAAATATAGTTAGAAATAGCATTAAGGCTGCTAAGCAATAGAGAAACATTGGTCCCCTTCACCCACCTCTCTTCCATACAATGCAGACTAGGAGGACTTCTTTATATTTATGATCATGAAGGATGCATTTACACATTTTTCCCATTCTTAGTATAGAATCCAGTACAATCAGATTTGAGTCCTTAAACCATCACAAACGGAGGAATCTCTGTTTATTCATAACCCAACAAAGACAATATTAAACTTTGCATTTGGTTATCAGCCTTAGACTTCACACCCAGGACAAAGAGTTTACCAATGTCATTTAAGCAACTTGATATTGTTGTCACATAGGCACCTAACTAGTTTCTAAAATCTGAAAGCTTACCCACTATAGTATACAAGGTGTACATAGAATTCATTTGTGTCACATGGCAAAGGGCAACATGCTATTTAGGATAGGTCTTTTCCCCTTTTTTCAAATCCATTCTATACAACCAATTAAAAAAAACTAATTAGTATGGTTAATGAGCCGAGAAAGCCAGAGTGAGAGTAGAGAATCTGTTTCTCCACTGCTGCTTCAGGCTGAGTGCTGCACATACAATGAAAGGGTCCAGGGTATACTTTATTAATACAGGGAAATCTTTTAATAACTAAATGTTCATTTATTGGGATTAAAGCATGTATAAAAGTTTGAAGATACATGACGAATGACAGATAACGCACATTGTCAGTGGCATTTAAAATAAATATGTAGCACCTCCGAGACAGAAATTCATGCAACTAGAGGGCATATGAGGGACTTGCCATTCAGTGGCGTCTTCAGATAATTGTCTTAAGTCACAATATACAATCTCATTCAGTACTTTCAAACATTTAGGACCAGATCCAGACTTTACATATGATTGATTTACTCACAAGTGGGCAAAAACTATGTAGAATTGCAGGAGAGGTACATTTCATTAGTTGCAAACAGTACTGAGTTACAATGAGGTTCATTTTACCCTCCTTACCCACTCATGAGCAGGACTGGTGCTCCCATTAGGCCATCTTAGGAGATCGGGAGACGGCAAAAACACCCCTTGCTACCATCATTTATATACCGGGTTAGAATATAAATAATGTAAATCATTAACCAGCCAGAGAGGGCACCTGCCACTCTATATAGAATGGTGGTACCCCCTCTCTTATATGAACCAGACCTGGGGAGGAAGGTGGGGCACAGAAGACCTTAATCGTTGGTGGCGATGCTAGTTCCTTGCAAAGGGTTCCTAGATACTTGGCACCGCCCCTGCTTGTGAGTAAGTCAATAGTACCCAAAGTCTGGATCGGGTCCATGGAGCTATATATGTGCAACATCTCCATCTTTTTATTTCTGGCACTTAAGTAAATATGAGCATCAGTCAGTGTTTTTTTTTAAAAAAGTAAAAGTAAGACAAACTAGATAAAGGTATTACAATATCAATTTTATTTACAGTTGAAAGGAATTTAAGGTGTAATCAGTGCCAACACTTATTATAGGGGTAGGCCTACCCCTATACTTCATATGGTGTGCCTACGTGATCTATAACATGACTTCAGGGACGGACTTAAAAAAAGAAAGTCATAATTCAACTATATACACCGCAGGCATATACTTCCGCATCTGCAAATGACTCTAGTAGGTAATTAAAATGAAGTGAATTACTAATTAAATCTGAACTATGAGTCATGAAGGCAATTAATGGAAGAAATCCAGGTCCTGGATGAACCCCTTAAGATAGAACAGTCTTGTCCCCAGCCTCCAATGGGGCATTCGGATTTTACATATGTTTATGAAATGTAAACTCCTATTCAGAGATATACAGATCCCTATTGTTATTTAGAAAAATAAAAACACACACATTGGCAGTTCTGTAAAACGATCCAAATATTGTATGCTATTGAAATAGGGTGACCTATTTTATACCTCAACAAAAAGTAAAAATCTGAAGGAATGAAGGATAATTTAGGAATGCAATTCCCATTAAACTATGCAAGTATGCATGAACTGTAAAGAGCAGATTCTGTACATTTGTGCTTAGCCCTTAGCTGTTAGCAGGTGTGAATCAGTCAATTGTACAATTCATTTGTCTACCTAATTGCACTGAAGATAGGCTTTTACGTTGCCTATAACATCACACTAATGAGTATGCCTTTTTTTTCTCTACTCGATCCAACTAATTTATTCCTGTTAACTTCCTTTTGCAGCGATGCTGTTCTCATTTAACCAGTGACAACACCCCTGGTAAGTAGCGCCACACAGTTTAGCCTCAACTAGATTATTCCCTTTCATTTAAAGGATAAAAAAAAAAAGCTGTAATTGTTTGACGGTCCCTTTCCAACAGTCATTAAAAGCCTTTGGCTCGCATATTGAATAACAGCAATTTCCTAAATCCAAGGGGCTGTTCTGTGAGAGGGAGGGGAGCAATGCTAATAAACAGACTAGCCGAATATCTTCCTCATTCAACGTGGTGCGCCATTCTCTTTTTTTCCCCCCTCTCTGTAGAAATTGCAGTTAGGTGGTGAAACTGGTTTTCGTGCAGGCCCCCTACCTCCACCCTGAGTGAAAACAATAAGAAACAAGCCAACCATTCCCTGCTACTGTGATTACAACATCCTTAAAAGTGATTATATGGCTGCTGTAATCAAATGCAATGAAAGCTGCCTGTTAGAGCTTCAATAATTACTCATTTCTGCTAACAGCTTGCTTTCAACATAGCACTCTGGGACAGAGGGGGGAAAAAGTATTATCTTTTCCAATAAAAGAATCTGTTAAAGTTTGTGCTGGTAATTATGAGGTTTGCTGTTGGTTAAAAGAAAGGGACATTAAAATGTTGTAGATCCAGCTTTTCCTCTTCCTTTATTGTGCATGCAACACAAATAGTAAAAGTTCATATAGGGTTCACATTAACTAATTATGCCCGCAAATGATGTCGTTGTATTAGCTGGTACATTCAAGTGTGGGATCAGTAACAGATCGTCTTGAGAAATAAATGGAAGGGACCAAGTTAGTCTTGTTGTGATACTGATTCTTGTTCTTTGTAACCCGGTTGTTTCACTAGCCTTGACCAGGCAACATAGGGGGTTGTACGCACAATTATTACAGGGCCATTTTGAAATCTGTGGAAATGTTGGCCTTAAGATAGATCTATATCTCAAATTTGGGGCCAAAGTGTTACAAATTCTCCTCCCCAAAGGCCATCCTTTGTCTTTGTCATTTTGAGGTAATGACACTGACACCTATTGGACTGGATCCAGACATACATACTATTGAACTTACAAGTAAAGTTATGAGTGTGAATTGCAGGGGAGGTAAAATGAATGTCAGTGTTTGCAGGGAGAATACTTTATTGTTGCATGTTGCACACAGATACTGACCAGCGTTACTGTTACACTGTTATTAGACTTGTGTTAGGTAACATCATCTCTCACCTGTAATACTGATTGCAATTAATTAAATTTGCCTCCCCTNCAATTGAACATGGTTTTACCCACTCTTGAAAAATCTTTAGATTTATCTTATAGTGTATGGCCAGCTTTACACTTTACATTAAAATTATTATTAGGGAATATTTAATTTTATCTATAACTTCATAGGGCAGGATAAATGCAAGAATATAGAAGTTGTGATAAAGTTATTACTAATTACTCTCATCCCAACTCTGGATCCCAGTATATCAGATGCAGAAATAGTGGGGTTCCCGCTCTATTCATCCGGGCCTGGGAGGAGCAGCTGACGCGGACGCTAGTGCTGGTTTTCACATACAACAGTGGGGTGCCCAGCCCCATGCAGAAGACTCAATCCAGTGAGTATTGAGGAGTCATGCTGATGGCACTGAGCCCCCACTCTTTCAGGCCCAGGATAGGATTCCTGGCTGCCTCCCAGCCCCTACGATGGTGGCCCTAATGTACAAGATCCGCCCTGATAACATGATGCAAAACTAGTGAGTGATTCCAACTTGCTAACATGTGACATATGTTATAAACAGATTTCAGGGTTTACTTCCTTATCACAAGGTTCCATAGGCATCCTAACAGCTCCACCCTTACTCTCGCCTACACCAGGTCAACTTCTCTAGGGTTAGCAGTTACGATCTAAAAACATCTCTGTGAAATGTAGAGCCATTAATCAGGTTTAGCTGCACTACTGTCAAAGATGCAAATGAATGAATTAATGCACATCTACTATACATGGAAATTTCACATCCCTATGTGTTCTCACACACGGCATACTGCGGCTATAAGTCTCATAATAAAGGGAGTGCCTCAGATTGCATTTTCCTGTCACTCTAGGCCTTTTCCCTTTCACGGTCTGTTACATTTAGATGTTCGCTTGTTAGGAATTATTAAAATCCACTGTTAAATAACTCTCTCTGAGCACTAACGAACCTTACTAGCTACGCATCAGTGAGCTCAATGTTAGAGGTGTATGTACAGTATGACATGATACTGCTCTCCTTTACAAATTGAATGTCCTGCTGGTATTTTCAGGAGAGACACAAAAAAAAAAAATAGAAGTACTATGAAGTACAATAAATCAATGTTGATGGACAGGGCCATAAAAATATATATTGTATTAAAACTTGTTCATTGAAGGGAAATCATGTAAAACCACATTATTATATTTTATTGGTTACTATGGCTGGTGCCTTGAATTCATTTATTGAAATAAACTTTTTAATTCTTCATTTTTTCTATTGCAAAATAGGTATATTATTAAAGTTTAGATAAACAGTCCTCAGGTGACCGAAATTAAACTTTGAAGTCCGTCTTGATGAAAAGAACCAAATAGATTTTCCTCTTGTGAATCACAATGGCACGAATGCAAAACAAGCAATTCCTACTTCACAGCCATCGCCACAACAATGACAGAAGGCAAAAAGTTAATACAGGATTGTGAAAACTGCCGACATGTGCAAAAAACAAGGCCGACTCCACATTTTGTTGTTGTTCCATTCGAGTAATTTGTACGGATTCAGAAAGCGTTTGCCAAATTCCTGTTGTAGAGCAGCAGACTATTCTGTGCTGTGCGCCTTTTGTGTATGTGAAACAAAAACCACAAAAGACATTCCCAGCTAACTAAACATCTGATTTAATTGCAAACTTGTCAAACACAAGTTCTTCAAATATATTGCGAGACCTCCGCAACGCTCGATTGTAGTTTGCCTGAAGTTATAAAGTTGTAGCTGTTTGTAAACCTCTCAGGTTCATACCGGAGAAGCTCCTACGCGTACAAATAAGAAAAACAGATCAGTGTATCAATTCACAGCTGCTTCACAAGTGCTCATTGATAATGACCTCTCTGGGGAAAGCCCAGCAGTTTGCCTCAATTTACTTTCCTCTTTCTTCTCCGTGATAATAATTCCTTGCGGCTCCTCCTTCTATTAATCATGGACAGCTTGGAGCATCTTTGTGAGGTTCAACACAAGATGTTTCCGAGCCGGTGCCCATGTTTGAGAATAGCTGGCAGGGCTGTCTTTTTGTGTACTGTGTGCGAGAGGTCGAACCACATGGTGAACAACAGACGCCTCTGAAAGCCTCATCACAATGCTAAGAAAAACAACAACAGGCCGAAGCAACACAAGTACAGGTTGCTGCGAATGCATATTCATTGTATAATTTGGAATGCGTTACTGCTTTTAACTGAACAAACATGTTGCTTATGATGCGATTTCCTGCACAGATTTCTGGGAGTCAGTTAGGCTTTTAATGGAACGTTCATATTGAGGTATAGTATATTTGTGCAGTGTGAAAACGGAAATGAACATGGGACAAGATCTAGACTTTACATACAATTGACTTACTTACAAAACAATGCTGAATTGCAGGGGAGTTAAATTTCATTCTTTGCAAACAGTATTAAGCTGGCCACATACGGGCCAAATTTAGTACCGAGCTCACGAATATCGTGAGCTCGGAACGAAATTCGGCCCGTGTATGGCCACGACCGAAGGTTTCCAACGGCGACTAAACGCCGGGAAACCTAAACAAACGACATCGGAGATCAGTCGGATTTCCCGATTGATCTCCGATGTTCGTTTGTTTATTAAAAAAAAATACCTAAAAAAAAAGAAATAAATTGAAATAAAATACACTCACCCGTCTGAAGTCTTCGCTGGGCACCGCAGCGGTGCCCAGCACCCTCTCCTGTGCGGCGGCGTCTCTCTCCTGCACAGAGAGGACGCTGTATACACGTGACGGCGTCCTGCATATACAGCGTCCTCTCCGTGCAGGAGAGGGACGCCGCCGCACAGGAGAAGGCACAGGAGAAGGCACAGGAGAAGGTGCTGGGCCCAGCGAAGACTTCAGACGAGTGAGTTTATTTTATTTTGATTTATTTCTGTTTTTTTAGGTATTTTTTTTTTTTTTCCCATAGGCCATCATGGGAACGACTGCGTTCCGTGTATGGCCTGCAAAGAGGGTGATTTTCCCTAGGGAAAATCACCCCGTTTGTCGCTGGCGATTATCCACGGGAACAAAGTCGTTCCCGTGTGTGGCCAGCTTTAGAATTAAGAGATGTTGTTTCCAAGTCTAATAGCAGTGTAGCAGGTATACAGTATCTGTGCATGCAGGAAGAATACTTTATTTTTTTTTTGCATTTTGCGCACAAATATTTTACCTCCCTGTAATTCAACATGGTTTTGAATTACAGGGACTAAGTCAATAGTACATAAGGTCTGGAACTGGTACAGTCACGTGACTAAGGTGGTCCAGTAAGGTGACCAAGGGAAGGTATACACTGTACAGTATTATGGTGTCTGCCCCAGTACAAGCAAACGGCTTCTGATTGGCTGTTTGTGAATGCACCATTCTCGCCTATACATGTATTTTTGTGAGCATTGAGGGAGAAACCAAAAGTTGGCAACCCTCCCATACATAAAGTATTTCTGTGCTTCGTTCCTATTCACCCGTGTTTTCGTGTGAGTTCTAGCATTTGGACATTTCCCTGATTCACTGGTACTGCCATTGATAATGGAAAGAATATTTCAGTACATCTCTGATGGTTTGCTCATATGGTTTGATTATTTGATTATATGGTTTATAGAAAAGCATAGGAAAAAAAGCTTGTGTATTTAAAAAAGTTACATTTTTCTAATTAAGGTATAACACCCATCAATCTTTAGGAGGTTAGAATGAACAGGACTGACAAACTTAATTAAAAGATTAAAGCGGTTACTGCCTGATTGGTGATGGGAAGATAAGCCTAACCACTATTGTTTAGCTTTTAGAACGTGAAACGGGTTTATTATGATTTATTAAGTCCTGTTAAAATAAACACATGAAACTCACCTATTTATTTCAAATATGTCTGTATTTTAGCAGTATGGTCTATATATCGGACTAAAGTTCACTTTATTTTACACCTACGAAAATGCAAGATTTCTCCATCCTAGTTAGTCTTTTGAATGTATACCCTTAGAATTAGGTTGGTGAATTGAGAACAAATTCTGTCCACATTTCTTGTTTGGAACATAAAGAGGACTGGGTACGCAGACCTGTGGAAATGTCAGGGGTTAGCAAGGCTTACGCTGCTATATCCCTGCCTTAAAGTGCCTGTATAGATCAGCCTTGTGAGCGGACCCTGCCTGAAATGTTCATTTAGAAATATACCCTAGAGTAGGCAGGCAGGGGGAGCATATCGTGCCTCATATGTACATGCATGCAAAGGTTGGTTAGCTGCTGGATTCCTGGATATCTTTCTTATAGGGTGCATTAAAGATTTAGAATCAGTGTGCAATATAATAAGTGGATTCATCTTCCAGTATTCATCACATTGGGACTCAGTACGTAGCAATTTTTAACTTAGTTGCACGTTTAGAAAACCTACAGAAGTGACACTTCCGCCATGCCGTGGTATGGATGGCTGGCTTGCCACATGCAGATTTAGGGACATGTGTCAAAAGGCTGCACTAATACTTAACAGTACACAGGTTTTCCTGCCATTGACAATGTTATATTTTGCAGTGATACACCACCTAGCTGTTACTGTTGGAACTGCAACTTTCCAGACTTACTAACAGCATGGCAAAGGATATTAGCACATATTTGGGATAAATCCAGGGCCATGGGGGTATTATAGAAAAGTTCTAAAGTATCATATGTGTATGCATGAAAATATATGATGAGGTGATCTATATGGGCATAGACCACCTTAACAGGGTGGTAGAAAGGCATTCGTAGGTCACATTGAGTGCTTATATACAGTTACAATCAGGGCTCAAGTGGGGATTATAAGGTAGTGGCAGGGCCCTTTATATAAGCCCCGCCCCCTCCGGACCCTTGATTTTTTTTTTAACTAAAGTTCCCCCTCCAGTGTTGTGGGGCGGAGCTTAGCTCCCACTAAGCCACTCCCCCTTATACTGGCCCATTTCGAGCCCTGGTTACAGTCCTTAAACTTATAAATACATCACTTCTGGTGGTAAGGCGTATGCACATACCTGGAACGCTGATTGACTTACTAAAGCTCATTCACTACTGTACATGTTGTACATACAATTTTACCATCAAAAATACACAAAAACTTTGCACAACTTTACATGAGGTCCATTGTGCCTGTACTTCCCTGTAGCTCACCAATTGACACCACCCTCCTATAAAACGTCTCCATGGCAGATGTTGCGTCTCAGACTTGCGTCTCAACAAAATAAAAACCCAAACAGCAGCTTCTCCTTATTGTTCTGTTATTCTAATGCCACAGACCTAAATTGATATGAGGTACGTCTCCTCTCCCTTAAGAGCGCATTTTCATTCAAAATCTGTCGTTCTTGCGAGAATACAAGACAATTATGGGAATGTGGGAGTAGACCGCATTATGTGTAAACCAAAACGACATCATTTAGAATTAAAGCGGACTCCCATTTCAATTACTCTCTGCATGGGTTCCTGTGAACAATACGTTTGTGCCCCTACAGTATATCAATATCACCCAACCACAATCCGCTCACACGTACACATGAATTCATCTTAGATTCCTCTTGTCCCAGTGTAGCGGATAATTGACAATGGCAGGCAGATGGCAATGTTTAAAACGGAGACGGGTCCTAAGAGAGGGCCCCAAAATGATGTGGGAATTGTGTATTAATCCACAGATTTCCACAGGGGCAGAAGAAATTGTAGCCTTTTTATTATGCACCTGTAATCTCTCCCATGGGTCGGAAACCAAAGTTGTTTTGTAACCTACTGCTATTTTTTTTTTATACAGGTATACGCTACGTTCATCACTCCACCTGTTGCATATCAACCTTACGGTGGATGATGCAAAGCCGCTGCCATACTGGGTGATGTTGTATCTGCAAACAGCTGGTGTTACACTATTTGCTCATCCAGGAATCAAAAGTAAAAAAAAAAAAAAATAGAAGTCATGCTTTTAAACTTTCCAATGTAACGTAAAACATTTTACTCAAGTGTTAGAGCAATTTATTTCAGTCTAAACAAAAGAACTATGCTTGGCTTTAATTCAAAACATTTTTAAAAGCGCATTAGTGCTTCTAACAATCTGCTGCTATTGAATCAGTCACCAGACTCCCTGACTTCTCCATATTTATTCTAGGCTTAATTTAAGTAGAAAGTGCTGATTGCTGGTCTCAGAAAAGCAGTCATATCTGGTGGTGATCTATTCTAAAATTATTCCTGTTTCATGTAAGGTTTTTCATAAATACTCACTAAAACATACAGTCATAGGCTATTATATTATTGAAATATTCTTTGGTGTGTTTGCACAAATACAGTTATAAGAACAATGGTCGAAGAGGCAATTATGTCACATTATGGCCATTACAAAATAGATTATCTAATATATAGATTATGTAACTTTCATTATAAAACAAAGGACTTGTAGTATTTCAAGTGTTAATATTATGACAGTAGTGGTTTATACTTTTTTCAAATATTGTATATGTATAATGATGTTTATTGACCAGTGTTGATTTCAATACTCGCTAACGTGCAATATCCAGACCTATATATTTGCAGGTCTGCCGTATGTACGAGTTCTTTACTAGCCACTGCCCTCGTGCCAATGAAGTTCCAATAAATATACCCTACTTAAGTGTCCATGCGAATATAAAAGTACTAGGGTTCAAAAGTCTGGATCAGTACTTGGTGTGTTGCATTATTCGCAACATTTAGGGGGCAGGAAATGGGAAAAATAATTATAATAATATTATTTAGCATATTGGTTTCCTTCATTGACTTATTCCACATAGAGACAAGATGCATAGCAATTTATTACAAATACTATATTTTCATTACATACCCTGAAACCACTTCACTGACTGTGTGATTATGTGATCACTGACACCTCCGAAATCATTTTCTGCAATTCATTTTCTGCCACATATGCACCAGTAACTTGTGCAGCTTAATTGTAACTTTTTTTTTGCTTCTTAAAAATAAATGGAATGAAATACAATTAATCCTAAATTGTCCTCATTGTCTCCGTGCAATCTGCACTGGTGGATATGCAACATGTCACACTATATCTCTCTCACAATTAGTTTTATCCTAAAGATTTACCGTTATCTATCTAATTATTTCTTGGTAAGTGTTTTCTGTCCAAAGGTCAAGTGGGACCCTAGAATTACCTATCTGCAGACTGGAAGTTGGAAAGTGCCCAGTTGCCTTATCTGGGGGATTTGTAGAACCTGTCTACTAGAATACACACAAGATGAGCTATTGCATCTGCTATCAACATTTTGTTAACACTGTCTTTTCACGTACTAAAAGGTCTTTAATTGCATTTAAAATCCTGCTCCAAACAATTCACTTACTTATTTTTGGTGTGTTTAGCATTTGATTTGTCTTACAAAACATCCTGCTTTAAATATTGTACGACACAATATTAGTGATTCTGTATTTATTCCTATACAGATGCTATTATGTTTAAATTGAAGTTCTTATTCTACTTAATAATATACAATATTAAGTACACATGGGGGTGCAGCCTGACAATTGTAGTCTCATAACATGGTGCTTCTGCTAAACATGCCCCACTATATTTTTTATTTTGGAGCACGGCAAGGAATGCTGAGCCCACAAAACCATTACTGATCCAGCATAACCATTTCTGGTGATATGGACACAGTACCGCTTTCAGTGGATTGGGGGGAGGGGGGGTCCAATTTCCTGGAAACCACCCTAAAATTAATTAACATGACTTTAAAATACTTCTATTGTAAACATGTATTATATTCTCTGTCCACTAGAGACCAGCCAACGTAGTTCTGCTTTCCAGGGTACAGTCAAAAATCTAATCCTAGTTATAATTTAAGCTGGCCACACACTAGACGATTATTGCGGAATTGGACAAATAATTGTTCCAGAGTATGGGACAGATTTTTCTTTGAAACAATGATAAAACGCCATAATGCTAGGCCACAATTATCAGATCGGACAGAAAGTCCAATTGATAATTGCGGCCTAGAAATAGGGCAGAGGAAGTACTAAGGTTTAAAAGTCTGGATCAGTACCTGGTTGTTGCATACTTCCCAACATGTCCCGTACTGGTTCCGCCTAAGTCTTCTTCTGAGTCTGCCCAAGCCATGGTCAACTCCACCCAAGCCATGCCCCATTTGCTACAGCAATCAATGCCTACCAGTTTGTCCATTTACAAAGTGGTAGGTATGCAGGACAGTCACAAAGAAGGTGACACCTGCTTGCGTGCACACGGTAAGAAAATACAATTCTTTTGTAAGTCTGGTAGATTGGATTGTGCATAAAATGCAAGCATACACTGTGTATGATGCAGGTGTTCTGGATACCTAGAAATCAGGTTAAATTAGCAGTTTGCATCCAGTTCTGATTTGTTGCTATTTGCAACATTTCCACTTTGCTCTTTAGAAGGTCTATAAATATATTCATTTGATATAATACTCATCTGTTTTTCAGCTGCATGACTTTGGGCAGATTTATCAAACACATTTTGTCTAAAGGGAAAAGTATAAGTGTTGCCCATAGCAACCAATGAGATTCTAACTATCATTTTCTAGAAAATAATGGCCAAATGTAAGCAATCAATCAAATTATACCTATGTGCAACACCTTTATATTTGTCTTTTGAGAAAAGTGGAGAAGTTTGATAAATAAACCACTCCGACATTAGCAATTACTAAATCCCTTACTTGTATCCGATCTCAGACAAAAGTATGCATAAATGAAGAAGTATAATGAACTTAATTAGTAAGGTACAGAAAAGAAGCAACATAAAAACAATGAAAAAACATATTTCATCCCATTATTTATTAAATACATGTCAACTCTCCAGTGCTGGGGGATTCTTCCAGAAGTCTTCCAGACATTGCTGGACTGTCATGTATAAATTTTTATATATATATATATATATATATATATATATATATATATATATATATATAT
>JABWIB010001159.1:36573-81409 GCA_016617825.1 Platyplectrum ornatum
AAATATCACACATACGGACCCACATATATATGCTCTGGTAGATGTTAACGCTTTTAAATTATAGCAGTAAAAATGGGAATTTGGAGACTGTGGGTTCCAAATTACATGTGGTTTACTTAAGTATACACATTTGTATGTCCATAAAAACAAAGGTAGTGCAAATTAAAGTTCTAGGTGAAAAACAACAGTTGCTATAATATATATACACACACATACTATATTATACACACACACACACACACACACCTTTAAAGTAACTGCAAATTAGTATAAATCCTCCAGGACAAAAATGGTTATGTTGTAGAACAGAACTGCTCCAGACTCATGAGATTTGCAATTCAAGTGTTTTAGTCTGATTGTGCACACTTTACGCACCCTGCAAATGTGCTACATTATAATTATTATCAATAGTTACTGTATAATGGGAAATACAGACAGACAGAATAGGTGGGGAAGAGGGTTTAACACCAACACATTCAAGAGGGTCCTGATTCCAATAAGACTATCAACCAATTATCCACCATGTTCTCCTGACCACAAGACCTACAGCAGACTGACCTGTGTACATGAAAGCTGATGTTTCCAATGATGCCATTTATGACCCTAGCCCTGTGTATATATTGTATTACTCTGACCCTTAGACAAGCACTAGACTGGACCGGCTGTGTATGATAATCATGGCGATATTTTGTTGTCTGTTTTCGGTGTATTTTATTAATCTTGTAGAACATGTTTGTTTGCATGTGAATTTCTTCGCATTTTAATAAATAGTTTTGCAGTTTCTAACAGTAACACAGAAAGCGATTAGAAGTTTGTTTTGACATTCAATAGCTGGGACTGAAGCTGTCGTCTTCTGATACCTAGCATATTGGTCTATTACGTTAATAAAGCTATTAACACTAGCTAATATCTATATACATCAATCTCCATATATAAACATCATTAAGAATATATCCAGATTTATTATTGTAAATGCTATACAAATGACTCCTTAATTACTTTAGATGGTATATTTCCCCATGCTATACAAATGTGCAATATTTAATTACAGTGAACAATCCTTTCCATTATTCTAGGCTTAGTCAACATGATTGGCTTTTGTTCCCACAGAAACACTCAGTTTTTCTATAGCCATGAAAGGGGCAAACAAAAAAGTGTACATTATCTTCCATTTTTAATTACTCTTAAGCGATTCCATGACCTCCTGTATTATTTATTTCCATTATAAGGCCAAACTAAAATTCATCCCATTGTCCAAACCTGGATTTTTTATATGTAGTCCACATAACAGGATGGTTTGTCATTTATTGTTTTTCCCCCCAAGAAAATACTATGTAATGCAAATAAAACGAAAAGCGAATATATGGAGTAAATTAAGATAGATAAAAGAGTGCACAGTGTACAGCCTTTTTTATTACCAAGAAATGTCACTGAATATCATAGAAACAAAAGAGCATCCTCAGCTAGATAACACCTCCGTTTTGGATAATTCTGCAAAATTCTGTGCAGATACTCTTTGGAAGTGATAAAAAGCCCAAATATTGGAAAATCTTCTGACAGTTTTGTGCAATGCAAGGCAATGTTTTGCAAACACACACCTATACATTTTTAATGCATTATTTTATATATGTTTGTGTGTAAAAGCATTTCTTACAAGGCAAACTGCTAATACACAAAAGTAAATAAGTAATACCCCCTTCACGCTGAACTCTACTACCGGGGCAGTTCTGTCAAATTGCCAGGTTGACTGAACTGCCGGAGTAGCGGGCTCAGTTTGCACAGCGCCAATTAAACTACCCGGGCAGGTTTGTCCAGCTTAACTACCTGGGCAAAAAGCAGTCTCGGACCTTGGTAGCCGCCAGTGTGAATAGACCCTTCCTGGGTATTGTCCTGCGTTGTGATTTGTTTATACATCGTCACATGCCTTATATAGAATCCAATACTGATAAATTTGACATTATGGAAAACTGCCATTTTAGAGCCATATGAAATACAAATTTATCAAGAAAGAGCCCATTTACACAATCCTCCTGCATTGATAAACCACTGGAACTTGTGAAAGCTAATCCACTGGACATCAGTAATCTGTGTCCCCAAATGTAGAGCATGATTTTATGTTTATAATTGTTTCATACGGACATTAAATTCCTTTCTTTGATGCTTGATATAAACAAAACTGATGAATAAATAATTTATTGTATACTGCCTGCGCTGAGAAATACTTTTTCCTTTTGGTTTCTTGTTTTTGATATGGAATTTGGTCTCTCCATTATTCTTCAGCAGTGGCAATTCAGTATATGAATATAAAGTAGCTTACATACGCCTACTATTTTGTTTATATCTAGACACTAAGAAAATTTGATGCTCAATTGTGTTCAATTTTCATTCGTTTATATTAAATTATTGACATTCTAGGGTATATTGACTAAGCCGCGAGTTTGCAGTGAGAATGGAAAGTGGAGATGTTGCCCATGGCAACCAATCAGATTCAAGCTTTCAGTTTCATTTTACACACTGGAGAATGTGAACTTGAATCTGATTGGTTGCCACGGGCAACATCTCCACTTTCCAATCTCACTGCAAACTCGCGGCTTAGTAAATATACCTCTCTGGGTTTGTTCCCTGTCTCTCTTTCCAAGAAAGAGCCCAAATAAATATTTGTCCCATGTAACATAATTCAATCCGCTCATCACTGTGACTGCATCTGACTTGACGAGATCTGTTTTAGAAAAGTTTTATTGGCTCAGCAACCTAGAGATCCACAACTCTTTACGTAAGGATCATTTTAGAGATCAAATAAAAAATACAAACACATGTTTTGTTCATATTTTGTTTTCTCCCCTACCATGACATTTTTCAAGGAGACATTAAGAAACTAATTCCGGTCCATGTAAAGTTTATTTCTTTATGTCTTTGTTCTTGATGAGGACAGTTTTGAAATCCATAAAACTAAGACGACTCCATGTGGTTTTTGAACATTCTTTGCATCCTCTTTTTGTCTATGAAGGTTCATTGAAACACTCTCCCATGTATATAAAATATCTTTTATGCTATTTTTGCAGGAGATAAACCAGTGGTGCTCAAAAGCAATTGTGACCCTAGGCATTAAATTTACCATATGTACTACTTGGTGGGGGTAGAATTCAAAATAACACACCAGTTTTCTGTAGTGTTGTATAAAGCACATTAAGACAATGTGCTTGGATTTTTGTGGTCTCTCCATCACCCTGTGTGGGAAATGGTTTATGGGTCACCCTTTATGGCTGAAAGTCTGTGTTGAAGTGGGTTTTTTTTCCCCTGTAAATTTCAAGGTTCACGGTGTAATTTTCCTAATGGACAACAAAAGCACTTCTTGCTTACACACTTATCTAATCTTCTGGAAGTGCTGTTTTAAAAGGAAAATGTCCTGTTCTTAATACACAAAACCTCACAATATAATTGGCTTAAGTGCCTTTGCTGTAACATATACCTCCTAATTTTAAAGTCTAGTACCCATCGCTGCATATAAGCTTTGCAAAAAATGTAGAATAAACTTGGGAAGCAAAACATATGTACACTTAGGCAGACAAATAGACGCTTACATGGATACACACTTTTCTTGTTTGTGTTATATGGGGGCTTGTAATTAGCAGTCTACAAATGCATACTAAATGCAAATGAATGTATAAGAGATTAGCCAATTACAATTATGAAAACAATATACTTGAAAAGAAAAATCCATATGCAGCAACTCAGTCAGTTATAATAAACAGTATGTAGAAACTCAGTAATTTCACAATTATAACTTGTGCCCACCGTGTTAAATGGGATATCCGATAACACAGAGAGATCTAAAAAGTTACCAAAATAGGTGTGTATAATAAGACAGGTTACAGTTTTTCCTCACTATTTAAATTTTTAGGCAGTATTTCTGCTATAACAACTGAACAAGGTCGTAGACACTAGATATATACATGATATGGAAAACCAGCGTAGTGTGGACAGCAAAGGGAAATGCCGAGGTCGGGAGGTCCGGGGTATCACAGAGCCCTGCCTCAATATTTTTTTATTCGGTAATTGATTGCATATTAGCTCATCAATTGAGTTTTTAAATATTTTTTGTGCTTTTATGTACCATCTACATCAAATACGGTGATCCAACTACACTAACTTTATGACCTCTGAGTAAAGAGGACTTTGTTGCTATTAAGGAGTGGACTGCAAATCCCCATTAGGAGGCTCACACTACCCGAATAAGGTTATTGGGATAGAAGTGAGCTCCCTGTTGCTTTGGGGTGCTAAACATTGTGTGGGACCCTTTTCAGTGTTAGAATTTAATAAATTGAACTTTGTACAGACATTTTGTTGCAACTTTTTAGGATATAAAGCGCTTCTATCTACTATAGGCTTTCCTTTTCAGGAAAACCAAAGATGGTCTGTGAGGTTTTCACATAAATTGTAGGTCCTTGGAATTAGCAATAGTCCTGGAGCATGTGCAGTTAGTATGTTCTGGGACTCAAAAATGTCCAGATGAGCACCTGGGACAGGCAAGTTTACTCTATTTCTTTATTTTTTATTTTATTTGTGTCATGAAGAAAGACCATACCCCTTGCAAGGAAGGAATTTACTCCTAGAGTACCCTTAAATTATACACAGGCCCAATGGAAAAGAAGATAGGAACAGAAATAAGCATCATGTGTAAGGGATTTGTCAACCCTTTATGTAGAGTTAACATACAACTATGGAAAGATTTCCAAAATGCAACTATTAAGTCTGAATCCAGTTCATTGTATATGCACTGTAGTGTATTAAGGTACAGTAATAGAGCCACTCTCCAATAATCCCTTCTAACATGCCAGCAATATTGAAATGCCCACAAAATAGTTGTTCGTAATAAATCACAGATAATAGTTAATGCAACCAGTAGGCATAAAATTGGGTTCTGGTAATGTGGACGTCAATAAGAAAGCAGTTATGTACCTGATCTGATTTGGAGTAAATTGGTAACATGTCTGTGATTGTACATCCTGCCATCCCTCTGTTTAATAAGGATACTTCAGACTGGTTTACATGGAAATACGGATTTTTGTTAAAAAGTGCAGAACAGCAGCATCTAAAGATGATAGAACAAAGAAATAAGCTTTATCTTATACTGAGCACTTAAGGATAGCTCTGTGCTAATCAGAGGCATGGCTGTCTTGGATATCTACAGGCACAGTATTTGTGCCATCAATGACCAATTTGGTCATTATGCTTTGGAAATGCAATTTAAACATTTAACTTTTTGATCTACTGGGTCCTGATGCTACATTGAACATATATGAAATCTTCCTTTTCTTAAAAGCTGGACCTGATCCTGATGATACATTTTGCTCAGCTCCGACATGTTTGCATTAACTTAAATGACACTCACTTATGTGTCTACAGCCCCCCCCCCAGTTTCTCTCCATGTCAAAACCTGACTGCAGAGCATGTGTAATCTCTTAATACAGCACATTTGGTTTGATTGATGTGTCATTAATTCTTTAATTGGCAACAGGTGCAGCTGATTGTTTGGGTTTTTCTTTTAGCGAGAATGTCAGAAATTAAGCATAAGGCTATGCTAAATTAATAAACTGTTGTATTCCAAACAGTTGTGTCCGGGAAAAGAATTAGACGTTCTGGGTTAATGGTTGTTGCACTTCTTTACCCCTTCAATGTTTAACTCCAAAACAAATAACAAAATAAAAACCAAACATGAAAAGATAAAAAGTTCCAAAAAAACATTCTTATCACTAAATAGAAGTTTTCATTTGTTTAAATTGATTCTTTCAATCAAAATACTTACACTTGAGACCAACAGAAAATGCTAAAAGACAAGCAGGGCCTTGTGAAATACTATTATATTTATTAAGTCATTATTTTCATAACTATTAAATTGATTGATCTGTAAAGTTATTTATTACAATTCAGAAACAAAAGATGACCATTAAGTTGGGTACACAAATATGCTGGGTCTAGAGGGGTGGGGCTTATACAAGGGGGTTGAGCTTATAATATATATATATATATATATATATATATATATATATATATCTATCAGTAAATCAGGTAGTAAAGAGTTGATTGAAAAAACAATAAAAGAAAAGAATATACCCTCCAAAGTACCCCAAATCAACATACTTTTAACTCCAGGAGAAGATCAGTAGCTGACCACACTGTCTGCAGCCAGGACGCTATCTCCCTGCAGCGATCTCCTTGATCCGACCGTGGAGAATGGCGCAGCTCAATGAATGCAGGGCAATGACGGCAGGTAGCTAAGGCGGGCCCTGAGGCTTGCCGGGCCCTATGTGCCTGCTTCGGTTGCTTGCTGGATAATCCGTCTCTGCACTCAGATATCTGCCTATGCTGCACAGAAGAAGACTACCAGAAAAGCTAGCTAGGCGTTTATAGTACTTCTGAACCTAACACCCCCATTTGACTGACATGGATTTTTAGGATGCTCATAAAGCCAAATCATTCACTGCAACTTTTTTATTATTGCTAAAAATCAAGATTGCAAAAGAACACAGACTATTGCAATATTGTGCCTAAGAGTCTGGAATCGCATGATCTGGTCAATGCTACATCAGCATTTGCCCAGCTTTAGGCCTTGTGCAACTGAGCATTAACAAAAAATAAAAACCCTCTTAATCACACGCTAGCATTCACTTAGATTTACAGGAAAGTGCATAGTGCATTCTTAAATCTGCTGTGTAGATTAGATTACTACCTATAGAACTCCATTACTAAGCTTTATTGATTAAAGGCAACGGTAATTAGAAAACTTGCATGTATTTGTTTATGTACATTAAACACAACCGATGTCAATGCTTTAGTGTACACAAGAGGCAATCAAAGTAAAAAGGCCTGCCTAGCAGATAGAAATGCTTAGGTATATAAACATTAAAAACAAATAAATCTAGAATTTTATAAAGCTTATAATGGTTCAGAAAATGTTGTCAGACAGTCGCAATACATCAAAGCTATCTAAAAGCAAACCATTACTGAAAGCATATACAAATTAAAAAAACAATGAGATTTTCTTAACAATTAAAGACATTAACAACTTTTTAGTTCGTTTAAACCCTGTTTTACATTTACCCCTAAAAATAATCAATTGTTACATATTTAGTTTTTATAGAGATCGAAATAGCAGAAACAAATAGGGGTATATTTACTAAGCGGTGAAATTGGGGAAGTTGCCCAGGGCAACCAATCAAATTCAAGCTCTTGTTTAATGTTACACACTGGAGAATGTGAACTCAAATCTGATTGGTTGATATGGGCAACATCCCCACTTTTAAATCTCACCCCTTAGTAAATATACCCCCTAATATCGAACTTTACTTATATAACATTAGTTACATTATATGCAGGTTGTGTACAGCCACACGCAATGCATGCACAATTTGCATGTAAGAATAATGATAAAATATGAATTAAAATAACAAAAACACATAACACAAAGGACAAGTATCGTATCTAAACTTTTAAGTCCAATAGGTTGTGGAGTGTCAGGTGTCTGCAGCTATTCATGACCTAATGCAAATAGTTTGCAATAATGCCTGCATTCAGGTAAGAATTAGGCCAACTTGTTTGAGCGCAATCCTGCTGTACTTTGTCTGGATACATGCATCTACATACAACCTTTCAAGGAAAGCCCATCCAAGCACAAGTGGTTGCAGCAGTGATTTGAGGTCGGGCCTAAATTTATTTGCAGGGAGATTTCAATGTGATTGAAAAAAAGTGGGGATGCTTCCCATAGCAATCACTCAGATTCAGGCTCACATCCCAATAAGATTTAAGCTCACATTTTTTTTTTTTTTAAGGGAGGTCTATGGGGAGATCGCTGGGTGTACATGTAATAATGCCATATTAAATTAAAGTGATCACCCCTTAAATCCTGTAAAATGGAGCGCTAAATGAAGTACGGATATTTGAAGACAGGAAAGATAGATGTAGTGATAAAAGGGGGGCCTTAATTTACTAAGCAGGGAGAATGAAAAGTGGGGATGTTGCCCATAGCAAACAACCAGATTTGAGCTCATACTCATACATTTGCATTTCCGCTGGCATAGGGGCGAGAGTCAGGGCACCTGACTTTCTGATTGGATGGGCAGGGTAGTATGTAAAATGAAACAGCTTGAATCTGATTGGTTGCTATGCGCAACAACTCCACTTTTCAATTTCCCTGCAATCTCCTTGCTTCGTAAATTTAGGCCCGATGTCTACCTTGGAGAAGCCAGAGGGAACAAAGAGGATAGATTTAGAAATGAGGGAAGTGAAAGAGAAAAAGGGGAAGAGATTACTTGAGCAAGAAAACATACTACAGAAGCCAGGTAGCCATCACAAGGTCCCCATGTATCAGAGCAGCTGGGCACATTTTCGAGAGTGACATTTTTTTATCCAGGCCAGTCGTATTTTATATATGTTCTACATTGACCTTCTTCACTTACGAATGTTTGTCAGCAATAATGAGGTATGTCAACGGAAAAGTCCTACTTGTTATTGTCACAGTGACATTTACACTTTTTAAATCACATCAAATTAAACAGGTCAGAAGACAAGCGAGCACTAAAATGTAAAAATCTCTGTCAGATTTGTATTTTCTCTTGTTTGCCTCAGAAAGTGGTGCTTTGATTGTCCATTAGAGAGTTGTTTACATTACTCCAAAAGCTCCATTTAGTTTTCTTGACAAGGAGGAATAAGTGACTGGCTGTGATGGATAGAGGCACCTGTCCTAATGGCTGCTCACACTGTGCCCACTAGTGCACGTTACATTGATAAATTGACAACAGTTGGGACATGCTCTGCTAGCAGCAAGAATGAGGCTAGTAGGACAAACACAGGCGGTTAGGCAGTCTGTTTTAATATTCCTTGGAAAGGTATGCCGTCTTCTAATCTCACAAGGAAACATCTGCATTTGGAAATTAACATTCAGGCAAAATTTTCTGTTAAGTCAAACAATCTCTCTATGTTACTGGCTATCCAACCCAGTTTCGCAATGTACTGTAAATGCTCCTGGTGACATTTCCATGATTGGAACGCTATAATTAGGATACACGGTAATAATTACTTTTCTCCCCTTAATTCTGCCTCCTATTAGTCACATTCTCATTTGCCTTCTTTAGGGTTTTAAGTACGCGAAACCCAGATTTTTTTTTTCTAGATGAATTAACATTGGAATGCAAGATCAAAATTTACGATTAATGTGCCAATTATACTAATTGTGAGTTTTAAACAAGATTTTAACTTCATCAGTTCTGCTTTGCTTTGATCAGATAAGAGATGTGTGTAGAGATTTGATTCCCAGTAACTCGTCTGCTCTCTCCTTTATTTTTCCCCAATTACTATTTTTTTTTTTATAACAAAGTTTTTCAAGACTAGTATCTCAGAACTCAATATTGATCATTCTGTCACATCTTTAAAAGATTAAAAGGATAACAGGCCTCATCTTAACCCATATAATGAGGCATTTTATGAAAATGACTACTATCTTTCACACAAAATTGTATTAAAAGAAAACAAATGTCATTTGAAAATAGTTACTATGCTTTAGTTAAGCCCCAGTCCCCATGATGGGGATAAAAGCAGGCTGTTAGTTTAATTAACATTGAAAGAATTATACAAAGACCTACCCCAAAAATAAGCCCTATGGTGTTTTTTTTTTTTGGACCAAAAATAAATAAATAAATAAGACAGTGTCTTATTATCAGGAACACACGGCAGAAGCACAATTTTTCATCTTGTATAGGAGCTACACAAGATGTTATATCAACCTGAAGTATTTCTGTGTATACCTAAATATTTATTACACGATTTTGACTTAAAAAGAATGGGAAATCATTTTGTCTTTGGAGAACCTTGAAAATTTATGGAGACCATAAGGGTTCCTTGAACTGAGAAAGTTTGGGAACCACTGGTGTATAGCATTCGTCAAAAGCAAAACTCATTAGTCCAAGAAAAGAAAACACATTCAGAATAACCAGAGTTTACTGTATATTATTATGGAAGATAGTATTGGAAGAACAAACCTATTAAAATACCCCCTATTTTCACTATAAATATCATTATATATTAATAACCCTTACCTACTGAAAGTTGGATCTAGCTACTTTGTAAGCTATAGTAAGACAGATTAGGATAGGGATAATGTTAATATGTTGAAGCACACACAGGCTATAGGATAGGTGTAACAGGCTTGCAGCNTAGCAGTGGGTGGCCTTGTAATGTCTATATCCTTAATTTTGTCTTCATAGAAACCAAAAAAAATAATCTTAGCTTCATGTAATACATCTGTTCTGTAGTGGGCCTTGTCAAAATGGTCTTTCTGCCATGAGAATGAGATATTACACATGGCTAAACTAGATTACCCCAAAACCTTGTAGCATTTCCAGTAATCAATTTAATAAAAAAAAACAAAAAAAAAAACACAAACATTACTAGAGCTGCAATGAAGCAGAATGTCTGCATTCATGGTGAGCCTGAAATACCCACTTTAACAAACCCAGAGGGGCGTGTAGTCCTTAACTTATGAGGACACACCCATTGTAACCACATTGTTCTTAAAAAAAAAAAAAAAAACACATTAAACAAACAAACAAGAACACCGCTGTAACACTTGGATCACAACCATCTTCCCACTGATCAGAAAAATTAAAAAATACAAACTCCATAACAACTGGATTCAACAACACTCCTATAACAGCAGGGTATATGTTGTGATATGTGGCACACACCAACAGCAGTTTGCCATTTCTCAAGGTAGAGAGTTATGCAATTGAATATGCCCTTTCTTGGACTGTCCCAAAGTTAGATCTCTGTCCTCCCAGTTCAAATATGGATTCACTTGACTGTCGGCTAATAATTTTACTCCTGGGGATGAATTCATCAATAAATAAGATAACTGGAGAGGGCCATCTCTCCAAACGTACAAAAATATAATTCCATTATGTCCCAACTAGGTCCTCTATCCAGAAGAGCCAAAATGTTCTTCTGAATTAGAGCCAAAGTGTTGGGAAGCTTTGGATGCATAACTGGCTTGATTTGCCTAAGGCAGTATGGATTCTAGTAGATACAAAGCCATCAGATTCATCCTAGTTTAAAAAAAATATCCATCAAGATCAGTCTAGAACGTGTAAGTATAACAATACCACCACAAGCAAAATATTGCATAGGATACGCTATTCCGGAAATTTCACCTTTGGCTTATCTGTGAGCACATGGGCCTCAATTTATGGGGTTTCATTGAGTCCTGATGAATGATATCCTTTTCCGGTTTCCTGTAATGGAGGTATCTATAGACATCATTTGTACTATACAGTGTTTAAGTAAAAAAAAAACAGAACAATGAGCTAAAAATGCAAACCAATAAAAAAAAAAAAAAAAAAAAAATACCCCTCAGAAAGACTTCTGCACATTTTGTAACCAAGAGAAGGATGGCTTTTCAAATAAGCCATTTTCAGCTCTGCTTCGCTTTAAATGCATTTCTTTTCAAAACACGTTAAATATTAAAACTCATCTTCAGTAAAGAAGAAAAACATATATTTCCTTTTAATAACACATCAACCTGGAGCCAAATCGCTTAAACAAAAATAAATACAAAATAAAATAAGAAAAAAACATTAAAAACAGGAATTGCTGGATGGTTATGTTCTTAGGGCAGTGATAAATATATATGCTGATCTGTTCCTGACTGGGAGGAGGGGGGGATTAAAATCACTTGTGTGAAATCAAACTCGCACAATGGAGTATATTGACATTATTTATGCATTTAATTCCTTTATATGGAGAAAAGCAACTATGAGGTAACATCTAATTTGCACTAGCTGAGCAATCTGATCTTCAAAGGGCAATAATTTTACAAATGCGGTTTAATGTTTAGACTTGTCTTATCATAAACACAGAGCATACTGTGTGTGGACAGTCAGTCTTGACTTATGGTTCCTTGACTCAGCCTGCGCAAGATAACCAAGAGTAATGGTTTTTGATAATCACACCGCAATATTAATATAACATGAACCACAAAAGGCTTCTGTGATGTAGGTTTAGTTAAGCTTGAAAACCTCATTGAAGTAGAAAACAAGCTATTGTTTGTAAGTGATTTCTGAAAATGTAATTCTCGGGCATAAACAACTCTATACATTATATTCTTGGAAGATAATTCTGAATTTCAGACAAACAAAAAAGTAGCTTATGCGTATGCCTCCAAACCTATTTTAATCACAAATGCCATTTACAAAAAAATAAAAGCCCGTACACAACTAGTTTTTATAGCATGGAAATGCAGACACCATTTCAACGCTTAATTTCTTTGCCAACAGCATACTAATAGTCTGTGTATGTGTTAGGTCATTTAGACTGTAAGATCCAATAGGACAGAGACTGACACGAGGAACTAAAATATTCTCAGCGCTTCAGAATTCATGGTTCTGTGTAAACAGATGATGGTTTATTATTACTGACAACCAAGTGAACTAATAGATCATGAACCAGTTATGTGCTGGGTAGAAATTTACATTTGCTAAATACTGACAGCCAGTACCTATAAGTCGCCATCTCTAATTTGAAAAGTTTATTAATGAATGGGTAAAAATTGCAGAAATCTCTGTTCTGATAGTTTACCCATTCATCGCCCTGGTTTCCAGATGCACCAGACAGACATTGAGACAGCACAAATTGGCATAGGTTAGTAAAACTATGCGTGGAAGGAATTGAGAATAGAAGGGCAAGGTTAAGCTATGGGGAGGGGATAGATCCACGTGCTAGACGATTATCAGCCAAAATCCATAATTATGATCATGTATTGGGCTAATTGTCCTAGTGTGTGGGGAAGATTTTTCTTTTTAAAACAGCGATAAAATGGCATAAAAATGTTAGGGCACGATTATCTGATATGATGGAAATTCCAATGGATTTTAAATCAGTGCATTTTGTTCTGTAGTGCCCAGCATTGCAAAACATCCAAAAACCCCAAAAATACTCACCAGAGCTGCAGTGCAGGACATCCAGCCACTGGAGGAGAGTATGAATGGGGGGAGTTCTGTACGGATTGACACCTCACCCCATCAGAGGGCCAAATCAAAGCAAGACTTCTCCCCACATTCATAATTATCGCTCTATTGTGTGGGGCTGATAACAGGACGTTTCCTTAAGGATAAATCATCCTGTTATCAGCTTCCACCACACTAGAGCAATAAATCGCTCTAGTGTGTGCCCAGCTTTAGGCTGTGGGAAGGAACTGGTTAATAAAAGGCAAAGTTTAGGGTTAGGTTTATGGAAGATGAAGGTTTCCTTAAAACAGCTCTATACACTTTTTTATTGGGGNTTATATGCATGGAGTACTACCAGTCAGACATTTACAAGGACCCTCGGGCTGAATCCTCGATGCTCTCATATGGGCACGGATAAAACTCTACTTACCTAGTGCAAACATTGGAAAGCCTTTTCCACGATTCAGGTCTGGTGTGAACAGTTTTGTCTGAATCCAGTCTCTTATCAGCTAATAATGGTCAGATACGCCCTACTTGAAAATGGGATTTGATTGTAATAATAAAGATGCAAGATTGTTAAGCATGTGGTGTCTGCACTATGCATCAGAATTACTATTTGGGCCAGGCTTTTACCTGTAGGTAATTAGCTGCAACGTCTGCTCAGATATGATCGTCTTTTAATTAAAACATCTCTCAATTAAAACATAATTCACCTAGATCATGACATCTTTGCAAGCGTGTGCCAGATGTTATGATCGGATAGGTCAACTTGTGACAAAATGTAATTTGATAGCTTTTAAGCACCGCTTACACAGGGTGCGTGGCAGTCACATGCAGCGAACAACAAAGTAGCTGCATTACCTGGTCTACCACTGCTAATAAAGCACTGCAGAGGTAGGCCAGAAGAGGTCCGTGGCTACACAGAGGCAGACCCTTGCAATGTGATGTCGATAGGAGGTCCGCAGCATACTTCAGGAAGTTGGTCTTCATGCCGCTTCCTGCATTGCATTTTGTAGACATGAAGTAGAGACCATCTCAACTCCAGTTTACTTCTGTTCTTGTTTCCATGCTGTGTCCCTCTTCTAATGGTTATGGTCTCCTCCAGTGTTATACATGCCTTGTCCCAGCTTCTGTGGTGCATTGCTCCTTCTTTATTCTGCTCTGTCCTTCCAATGCCCTCTACACAGGGCCGGTGCTAGGTCTCTAGGCACTCTAGGCGAAAACCAGAAACCCCCCCATTGCGTTATGGGTCTGGATTGAAGTGATGACATCGCGTCACTTTAAAACCAGCCAAGAAGGCATAGTAGGTCGTTGAAGGCAGCGGGGAGGAGGATGTCCTCTTATTATTGCTGCTCACTCACCACCAGATATTTACAGGATAACTGCAGGCATTTGAACTGTTGTCCCAAAACCCGTAGCATTACGAACCAAAAATACAAGGGTAGAACTGTTCTGAAAACATGAGGAATATGTAAATAGAACATTTTCATAACAAAATACATAAACCAAATACAACCATATACTAATTTGAATAGCTAGTGGCCTACAGATAATCCATGATCTTCAGAACACTGAATTTAAATTGCTGTAACAGATACACATCACAAATATTCAGATATCGCTTTGGAAGTGGTAATAATAAGGAATAGCCTTGAAGGAACCCACCTGACATTTCTCCAGGTGAGTTGCCCACAGAGCTGGAGAACAATGAACCTTGCACAGATGGTTTGCTTGTGCGTCTCGCCAGTTAACTAATGCCCGGGAGGCAGAAAGAACAGTTGCTAATACTGTTCAGTAACAGTTTACAAATTGATTTCAGCCTGGAAGAGTGAAATTATTTTCCTGAGCAAAAACAAATGTACATTTTTTTTGTTTAATGACCTCTTTTTGTGATAAACTCTAAATCAGTGACAACTGACCTAGAAAAGTAGCTGCTTTTTCCATATTTCAGGAGATCCTGAACCACTAATTGCCTTTAACTGTGAGAACAAGATAAAACTAATTATAAAGGAAGTATTTAAAATATTCAGCTGTTCTATACTTAATGTGTGCCTGCTAATTCATTATATCAGCTGCAACATTTTATTGCCATTCTTAGGGGTCTATTTATTTCTGCTATATTTTTACCTAAAATGTTAAGTGTTTGATAGAGTAAAAACCTCTCTTCCAATGTTTCCCGAGGAAAACAGTAACAATGGACCAGATCCAGTCCTGCGTCAGATTCTAATAATGTAGAAATTCACATTATGCAGATTTTCCTATAGACAAAATGGGACTACTAGCATAGGATATAATTTGCATGGTGACACCTACCTTAAGGTATTCTACACCACCCTAGACTAAATGGTGGTGTGGAAAAATGGATAGTACATAAGGGCTGAAGCCAGCTGTACTGTTACATACATCCCAACTGTCCCGATTTCAGCAGGACAGTCCTGCTTTTGGGTGACTACCACGCCTGCCTACTAGTTTGCGCCAATACATGGACAAACTGGTAAAACTGCAGGTTTTGAAATAAAAAAAAAGTGGGGTAAAAGGGGTGTGGCTTGTGCAGAGTTGGGGTGGTGCTTAGGTGGAGCCAGACAGCTTGGGCGGGGCTTATTGGTCCAATTTCCATCTGTCTAACTGTTAGGAGGAGGTATGCTATTAGCTTCTCTCATCTGTAAGATAGGATTAGGCTGCCAGGAGGTTATATAGCATAGAACGGGAAAGCTCGAGTTAGGCTGTGGGAAGAAATGAAGGGTTAGGTTTCCTGAACAGACATGTCACTGCAGGAGTCGTAGACACTGCTTTGGATTGGCGTCAGATTCAAACTCTCAGTTTCATTTTGCACACTGGAGAATGTGAACTTGAATCTGATTGGTTGCTATGGGCAACATCTACTTTTTCCAATCCTGCAGTTTAGTAAATTTAGGCCCTAGTAAGGTCTGGATCTGTTCCAATGTGTTTTCCAAAGTAAAGTAAAATTTTAATGCCATCACTGACTGCCACTGTTATTCTAAAGCGCAAGCTCCTGTTGTTCTAACAGATTCACCTCTGGATCGCAGGTCAATAAAATTTCTGAACAGGAGTTGTGGAAAACCAGTAGGTTCTACTCATCCAGAGGGGAATAGGTTAGCAAGAATGACAAACAAACTGAATGTCAACAAACATTTGTAAAGTTACTCTAAAAAATTGCAAATCTATGTTAGAGTTGCCAACTATTCCCATATTTTGGACATTGTTTTCAGGATAGCTGGCAAATTTCTCGGACCTGCACTAGAGGCAAGTTAATTAATGCAAATCACTGTCTCAAGCCCAGATCATTAGTAATGCCAACATCAAGTCCCGCCCCATCCTTAGTTACCCTATGAATGGAGGCTTTAGGTATAATTTGCACAAGTCATCTCAAGCCCCATTCTCATTCAACTGTTACAAGTCCTGTTATCCTGTCCCCTGTCCATGACAAGTCTCCTTTTATCTCTTTATTATGTTTTGCTGTTACTTCCTTTGACTTACACTATGAAGCTGCAAACCTGTGACCCTATGTTCTACCCTTAACATATGCAAAATGGGTGCAACATAAACCCCACTCTTCTAAAACAATCAATCATTTTTTTCTTAGACAATAGAGTGACATTCACATAATACAAATAACACCACCACCACCTTTAATCATTTAATTCAGGACTCAGTATGAACCCACCATGACATCTATACAGGAGATAAACATATGTTAAAATGTTCATTTCTTTCCTTTTTTGCATATTTAATTTTTTTGTTTCGGTTTTCAAAGCCTTTATCTGGAAGAGGTGATATTAACCACAGGTCATAAAGCAGGAGATCACGGCAGGGTTAACTATAGGTTGAAAACGTAAAGCTTTCACAACATACAGGGTGCAAATTTAAGTTTAATGCTTTTAAATTAAAATTTATATCTCCGTTTCACAGTCTCTTATGGTCTCTGCTATTCTGGAATTCCTAGTTAAATTGTTTAAGGGCCTGTTCCCATTTCTTTCAATGTGTGTCTGATGAAGAGATCATGAAGGCATAAAAGCCTGCATGGAACATCAATTCTTGCCATATTTTAAAATGTAAAAACACATTTTTCTTCTAGATTGCCTCAATGAATGTGCTGCAGTAGTGAAGGAATGCAAACTCTTGTGCAACTCTGACTACTACATGGACAACATTTCCTCTGCACTGGATTGCATCCATTAAAGTGGACAGTGTGTACAGAACCCATTAGAAAGAAGTATTAAAAAGCATTTTTGTGGCCTAATCTAAAAATAAAAGTGTCCTTTTATGAATAATTCATTGTCTTTTTGTCAGGAGAAACCGGTAGGCGAGTGGGAGTCACCCACAGGACAGTTGGGAGTAATGCAGTATGGTGGTGTGGACGTTTGCGTAGTCATAACAGTTGCTTAAGGTTTATTAGTTGGTCTCTGGGCAATGGTTGACAGCTTTCCATATCTTAAACAATAATTGCAGGATTAGACTAATGGTGTCATAACTAGGATTGCAGGCCGTCACCACCTTCCTGAAATGAGACATACTGTATAAGTGATGCAAAAGCCTTACCTTTGGTGTAAGTACACCCCTTTCGTTCCTTGTCGACATTCCTTGAAGTTTTAAACTCCAACTGCTCATGTGGCTCCTAATGTAACCACTTTGTTATAGCTCCCTAAACAAACACTGTATTATGGGAGACGCAGACCCTACTTCTGGGATTCGCCTTCAGTACAGNTTGTATGCTAACTCCTGTGTGGATGAAGAAAGGCACTCAAGGAAGTTACAATAGCAAAACCCTACTTCCTGCCCAAAATTCATAAAGACAGGGTCGGTGCTACTATTAATCAATCTAGGCAGTTCTGAACTATAAACGACCATGGACAATTAGACAGGGTATACCTTAGTGAAATAATTTTATTAGTGAAATATTTATAAGAATGTAAAACTTCTGCCAGTTGTGTTTTTTCTGCTCTATTTGGTCCACCTAGGTGGTCTTTTTTTTGTCTGAACCAGGGCTTGAAGTGGAGATGGTAAGGTGGCAGTATGGAGCTAAGCCCCCGCCCCTTACATAAGCCCTGTAACCTCCGAATCCACAATTTTTATTTCCAGTGCTGAGGGGGCGTGTCTTAGCGGGAGAAGTGCCGCTATGCCATAACGGCGTATACTGGCCCACTTTGAGCCCATTTCCCCTGCCCCGACATACAGAAGGGACCATTTGTCTTGATATTGAATGTAGGCATGATTTAATTAAATTCTGAAGTTTCATCAGGTATTACTCATATCTCTAAATCAGGTACACAACTTACAGATCTTGCAATGTATGTGGGCTTAATACATGGCCTTGGCATCTCCAAGCAAATAAATCTTGTTTTTAATCTTACATAAGTGCAATTCCTTTATTAGATATGTTAGATATTGTAAAGTGCCATCTGAGCCTGTGACGCCATGTTTCAGGTGTCTCCCTGTTTGGACGCTCGCGGGAAAAAATATTAGGACAATTCTATTCCTCGTCGTATGCCCCGAAACAGATTGCTACATATTGGAAAGCATTATTTATCAGGTTGTTAAACAACCCCTTTAGTATTTAAAATTATCATTATATGACATTATTATTGCTTATGTTGTATTGTGCAAAATGGCTTTTGCCTCACTGTATTTCCCGAAAATTATAGACATCAAAAGCCACACTCAACTTGCAATTTTAATTTAGAGAAGAACTAAACACATTTGCGCTGTCTGTAGTTATGAGAAGCACTTGCATGTGAAATGACACTTATCTTTGTTGGAATGCATGATTATCAAGTATCATACACAAAATTACACCAAAGTGGCTGCAAAATCTTTTTCACCTGTGAAAACATACAGGAAGAACTCGCTGCAGGCATGAAATAAATACGGAGCATAAAATGATGGGTGTTAAAGAAAAAGCTAATTGTATTAAATAAAGTAGTAAATGCATTAAAGAAAATGTCATTTACCTTAATATTTAAATAAAAACAAAAAACATGAACAATACAAAAAAAANTTTTTGGAATTTTAGGCAAAGATGATTTTTGCAAATTACAAACAAAATAAGAGATATTGTAAGTTTACTTTTAATATATATTAATTTGCAGGATGAAAAGCATAACAGGATTAAAGCATTTCAGAAGCAAAGTCAAACATTTAACACAAAACACACAGGACAAACAATAGGTGTGCTATAAATTATTCTGTGTATTCTGCATACCACTAATTAACAACTCCAAGCCACTTAAGCCACAGTCTTTTAAATAGTACATTAAGTATGGAAAATGAAACAGAGCTTGAATCTGATTGAATGCTATGGGCAACATCCCCACTTTTCAAGCTCCTTGCAATTTCCCTGCTTAGTAAATTTAGGCCATGGTGTTTGTAAAGAGCAAACTAGGAAAATAAGTGCCTCCCTTTCTCTTCTTCAAATCTCCCATGACTTTCTGGCCAAGGCAGGTATTTACATAAAATGACTGTCACAGCCCCAATCGTTACTATTATGGGTGGGGCATAACATCAAGCCCTGTCCGGTCCCAGCAAGATCTCTGCTTTTTCCGTCCAGGAGGCGGGACTTCACTAACCCCATCCAGTTCCACACACTGCCTGCCCAAGCCCCTCCTCTTTTGCAGGATGTGGGTCGACCTGGTTTGGGAGGTATGTGTATGATGGTTTCAGTGGTCTTAAATCTAGACCGTTCAAGTGAAATCGGGGCAGTATCATCATATACATACACAGAAAGGAGCAACAGGTCAGATCTAGATCCATATGGTTAACTGACTTATTCCACAATAATAATGTCACTTATGCTTATACAGCTTTACATTGTTAGCAAGTTTGAAATTTCTTGGGGGAAGTGGGGGGCAATTTAAGAATAAATTTGATCCCCCAATCCCTTTTAATATAGGCTCCTCTCTTGATGAAAGTCTGTTCCTGATATCCTTCTCCATAGCACACTGTACAGAAGAAGCCAGCACTTTGGGGCCGATTCAATCCCGCGCGAAGACGGGAAAAAACGCGAAGTGCGCTTTTTCCCGTCTATTACGGGANTGAAAANTNGCGTTCTTTTGTACGCACCTCTATGAGGTGCGAACGAAAAAACGCGAGATTTTCTGCCTTACGCAAATAGCGTAAGGCAGAAATCTCCGCGCGAAGGGGGATTGAATCGGCCCCTTTGTGTAGTAGAGGCATAGTCATGATCCACCCTCTTGCATTGCAGTAAACTCGGTCAGCACATCAGGCTCCGAGTCAGTAAACCGGCACATTTTGCCAGTGCATAAGATACACCAAACCCCTCCAGGTACCAATATATGAACATATGCCTAGACACAAGGGAGAGAGATAAGAGTTTGGTATTATCAGGGTATATAGAACTCCATAATGGTGACCCTGGTATAGGACATCATATACTCCCATATTTAGGCTTAATGCTCATGTTGGAGCATATTTAACCCTAATATGTGATGAAGGTGCACATTTGGATTATGTGACTCACATGCATACCTCCCAAGTATAAAGATTCCAGTCATGGCGATAGAGCGGGAGTGGACGGATTTTGGGTAGAGTTGAGGTTGGGTTGGACTGAGGCAGGGATGGGGGGGGGGGGTGGTTATTTGTCCAATTATCAGGGACAACAATGTTGGGAGGTATGAAACCTCACATAACTGGTCATGCCTGCTCCAATGGGCCCTTCATAATTTTCAACTGCAGGGCCATATGGCCCTTAATCTGGCCAGCAAGAACCATTGTTCAACACTTTAATGTAAAAGTTTACTATTGCTAGGCAAACAATACACAAATTATGTGTGTAAATATGCAATTAGAAGTTCTTGAGAATGTCAGCATCCCCCTGTTGCCTTTGTGGACAACAGCAGCTATACTGTACAGTTAGTGCCTATTTTTGCTATTTGCGCCCTCTTACCTTTAAAACGAACCACTTGCCAATTTCAATACTTCCTATAAATGTCCCAACATAAGTTCCTAAATACTTAAACTTTGATTGCACTAGAGAGAAATGAGCAAGCTGTTGTGACATGTTCGTTTATAGCTTAGCAAGATGGCTGCCTGCCAAAATACAGGCTCTTGTCTAAATTGTATGCTATGTATGGCCTAAAAAAGTTTCACTAAGTGCATGTAATGGATTGTAAATGTGATTAGAAGAGAGGACTCACTTCATTCAAATGTTTATATTGCATTTGTGTGGAGAAAGGTTCCAAATCTTTTGTGACAATGAGAATGCAAGAGACATTCCAGGTGGGAATAAAAAAAAACTTTATTACACAGTGTTTAGAACTATAATGATCAATTGTGAATGGGGCTTAGCGGTCATAAAAATATGTCAAATTACAATTCAGAGCATAGTCAACCAGTAAAAACCCCAAAACGACATAAGTTAAATTTGTCCAAGATTTACAATATGTAGAGAAGTATAAAGAGGGTATTGTCCTCTCATTCAATTTAGAGAAGCTTAGTTAAAAGGTTCCAAAAAGGTAAAAAAAACAAAAAAAAACNAAATCGTATTACAGCTACCATTTATAGAAGACAACTAGAAAATGATTTTTTATTGGATGTTTGGACCACACATGCCTTGTCTATGTCTTTGTCTATGTTAACAAAACATAATAGTAAAGAGACAGGGACGCCAGGAAGAATTTTTGGTTGTATTTTAATGCATTACCTTGTGTGTCTTCAGCTATCCCAACCACCAACCTATTCCTTTAATGTTCTTAAACTAATTAATTAAAATCTTTTCCTTATCTTTGCAGACTTCCCATTACGTCTCTCCACTGCTTCATTTGGTTTTAAAGGCTTTCTAAAACTAGGCCAGTGGTAGTAAAGTGCGACTCCAGGTGTTAAACTACATGTCCCAGCATGCTCTCAGGTATCAACTATGTATAGCCAGTTAAAGCATGCTGGGACGTGTAGTTTAGCATCTGGAGAGCCGCACTTTGCTTACAAGTGAACTAGGCAATGGGAATCCTGTAAAGCCCACTGGACAAATCAGCACCATTGTGGACCCCCATCAGGACTGGGCCTGGGATATGTCTACCCTTTCATCCACACCCTGCATTTATGTAAAGAGATGCAAATGGAGATACAGTTAAAACTGTAACTGAGAAAATATATTGCAATGTAGCCCCAATGTATCCAGCATAAGTTATTACAGAATCTGGAGAATTGATAGAAGAAATTATAAAATACACTTAAAAAATATTCAATTGGTCAGGATAAATGTGTCCTACTGTTATAGTGCTTTGCCATTCCAGAAGAGTAAAATGTCAGCTCCCAATGTATACTTGAACAGAGGAACCAGGTATTAAAACATGAAGTGATTTGTTGAAGTCTTAAACAGAGATAAGTATATGCACTACACTTAGCTATGCTCAGCTGATGGTCTCTGTAGACTATGGCTAACTGTCTTGTAACAATGTTTATTTAAACAGTAAGTACAACCAAGTGGCTGGCTAAGAGCACAATGCTTGTGTAATAGCAGTCCTGCTAAAGCGAATGAGAAACACAGTGATGATAAGCGACATATCTCCAACAACGTAGCCTCAGTGTTGTGTCATTAGCACAATTATGTCAGCACAGTCAATCAGCACACTGTTTGACTTAAAAGCCCAAGCCTNAATGCGTGCTTTTAAAGTTGGAGGAAGATTCATTGAATTTTAAACAGTAATATAACTCCACAGCATTACAAAGCTTTTCAGGACAAGGTGATATAGCCATATAAAATATTTTTTATGGATTCAGATTTTTTGGTTTCATATGATTATAAAAACAAAAGCAATAATAAAGTAATAAATTGTATTAAAGTAATAATTGCAAAGAATTTTTAAAATAGTTGCACTAAGAAAAATTTTATACAAAATTAAGACCAAGATATGAGACTATTTAACAACACACAGCCCAATCCTACCCCTTATAACAGTTATTCTGGAGAAAAAAAGGGATATGGTGGGGGGGGACTGCAGGATTCCCTTAAAGAAAGTCTCGGCTTAGTGTGTTAATCACCACGCCAACACTGGGTTTTCTGTTTTGTTTCTGGGAAACAGACAGTGGGGACTCACACTCCTCCTTAAGGGTCTTTCCTATCCTCATGCTCTCCATGGGTTCTCAACTTCGCTAAAGTGGTTACTTTCTCCAATAGCTACATGGCCACACCTTGTCCGGGTCCGCAGGTGTTATATTCCAGGCTCCAGGGTCACACCTCGGGGGAAGTAACTTTCTCACCTTCCGCTCCTTAGAGTCTCGTTATGGCAGGGACCACATTTGGCCGGCTGGGGCTCACTCTGATCTCAGAGCATCATTACACCAGCCGTTGGGAGCACTGACCTAGGACTAGTCTTCATCTCTTAGCAAGATCCTTCCACTGCGAGCTATAGCTTAAAGGAGTCCAGACAGTCCATCATAGTTACTTTCTTGCATGAACAAACTTTCTCCCACAACTTGGGCTTGGGGACAGCCCGATATCCTCCTTCCGTCCTCATTCTCCCTCAGCCTCTCCTTTTGCACCAAATTGGCCCCCTCTTATTCCCCTCACACTCTGGTCCAATCAGGTGACTGCAAGGCATGTGTGTTGGAGCAATGAGTAATTGATCTGAACTGCAGCCCTTTACTCAAACAGGCCAGTAAAGAAATTTAACCTGTGAAATCACATATACCTTCCCTACCATAACAGACCATACCCTCAAGCCTAACTCCAACCCTCTACTCCCCCACAGCCTAACTACATACTTCTCATACAAGCCAACCCCTCCCTGCAGCTTTTTTTTTTAAACTTATATTCCATCTGTTCCCAATATTTAAATTAGTATTTCGACTACTTGCAAAATTAAGCTTGGCCCTAAAAAAGTTGCATAAAATATAAACAAAACAGAAGCATGTTAAAACACCACTAAACATAACGTACATAAACCCATCATCTGAGTTATTATGTGTATGTAATCAGAGGTATAGCGAAGATTAATGTTACCCAAAGCAGGTGCATGTATGGCACCCCCAACCTTCTCTCCTGTAATATGCCAGGAAGCATCTCGGTCCCCATCCTTTCTGGGCTCCGCCCCATGTGTCCAGCAGTCTGCCCCCTCCATGTATTGGAATACAGATCATGAAGGTGGAGCCGTAGTTCCTAATACCCCGTTCACATAAACTACCCTGGTAAATCTGTTTTTAACGAGCAGGGTTGTCAGCTGTGGATCTGAATTACCCTGGTAATTAACCCTGTTCACAGAGCTGAATTACCCTGGTAATTCACAATTTACACCATTCACAATGAAGCAGGGTAGTTAGTAGTAATTTTTGGGTCGTTCACAATATGCACAATACCCTGGTAGTTCACTCAAAAAAGTCTATTACCCGGGAAATTCACTGAATTACCCGGGTAATAGACTTTTTTGAGAATGGGGTATCACAGACCCGTTGATCAGCTGGTCACTGGAGCAGCAGCTCCATTGGCTCCACCCTCGCTGAGCCCCTGCATCTAATAAAGCCCCAAATAATTTCTCTGATAATGAATATCATTTCCCTACATTAGATATTACAGCTTTTAGCCTTTACCGCACATCACAAGAATACATTTTTAGACAATTAACTTTTTTGACATTATATACCACTAAAACTATTAGAATGCATTTAAGAGGCACCTGTACTATATGTTCTAAACACATTCCAAACGTTAACATGATGACAAGCCATTACTAATTATAATGTACACTTCTATGCCCCAGGGGGCTAACTTTTCATAATTTACTGCTATGTAATAAAATACAAAACTAATAAGTAAAATATGCTTCTTCTAATAAATTCCCAGCACCTGGACAAGTGTCTGACAAGGAAATAGTAGATTTTCACAGAGAAATCATTTCTTGCACCTATTAAACAGCTATTGTGCCTTCCAACAAATGTTCATTAAAATACACACACAAAAAAAATTTGTAATTTGTGTATTTCTAAAGGTATTCATATTTTATTAGAGATTTGGGGCTATTAATCGTGACTTAGAGGAGTCAGGTGTTTAAATCATTTCAAAAGAATATAATCTATTTTGTCCAGAAAACTTTACCAGGCCTGGTATAACGCAATTGCTGTGTGTGCGTGTCATAAGACAGAACATCTAGGTCTTCTTAGGTGTACTATTTTATTGTTATTAATATAAAGTAAAGAATTCCACATGATGGATTGTTCTGGGCCCTGCATATTTTCCTTTAAGCACTTGTGGCATGAGTTTAGGTCTACCCGATTGCAGTCTCCTGACAGGTCAGTTACACCCCCTCCTAAATCATCCACAAAAATGTACAAAAAAAACAGCTGTAGATTTCTGAGAACATTTCACTATTGTCTATTATGCTGTATACACTTTGTTACACAAGACTGTTTGTAGTTTTTGAGACAATTTTCCAGAGATAACAGTAGGTTCTTCTCATTTACACAGTAAAGTTGCCTTACTTGCATATAAAACAAATCCTAAACTTTTAACAAGTAATTAACACTTACAAAAGCAATTTTCTAATTTATTGAGCTTAATGTGTTAATGGCTTAGTTGACTGCTTTAAACCAAAATGAATGAAAGAGGAAAAACATAGTACAATAGTGAATAAATGCAAATTACTCAGCACTCTCATATGCAAATACTTTCTTATACTATGGAAAAGAAATGGGGTGTCACAAATATATAATATATATTAAGCTACCATGTTTCCCCTATAATAGGACTTACCCTGATAATAAGCCCTATCCTATTTTACAGTAAATTGTCTAAAGTAAGTCCTCCTCCGAAATTAAGTCCTATCTAAATCACAATGAGGTGTCATAATGTCTGCAGCACTTGGTGGTACAATGAGGTGTCAATGTCAGCAGCACTTGGGGGGCCATGATTGGATTATAAAATAAGGCCTACCCAAAAATAAGCCCTATGGTGTTTCTCCTGAAAAAAAAAAATAAGACAGTGTCTTATTATCGGGGAAACACGGTACTATTTTGCATAAGTGCAAAACATTTATTTGTAACATCTATATTGTATTATTTGACCAGTAGGCTTAGCACTATGTTTTAGTATCACCCTCAATTTTATTCTTTTTATGACTACCAATTTTACAAAAATTATGTTGTCAAAATAAAACAAAAAAAACTAAACTATATTTTGTCATTGCAGAACTTCAATAATCTGTATCCATTTACAAAGAGGAAATACAGAATATAAATATCTTTATACTTTCTGCATTTTAAATGTGAATTCAATTTGAAATAGACATTTCTCAAACAGATATATAATATAGATATATATATATATATATATATATATATATATATATATATTTTTTTTTTTTTAAGGAATATATACCAAACAATACCAAAACAACATCTACCTTCTTATTATCTTCAACTAAATGAAAACAAAATTATTCTGTGACAAAAGAAAGACAGGAAAATAAAAGGAGTAGACGCAGCATTCGTCAGAATAAAAAGGCAAAGCTGTCTATATGCGTTAAAATATCTTGCCATCTAAGCAAGCCTCTCTCTGAAGTAGATTAAAATCATAAAAGCTAATGAAGATTACTTTGTAATACACATCTCTTGGTTACCAGTTTGGACTTGAAGTGACAACATCACAAAAAACACCCTGCAGGCCTTTATTTAAATTGCTGCGTATAAAACAATGTCCTCTTGTCAGTCATCACTAATTCAGAAGACAAAATATAAATCTGTCCAAAGGCCATCATAGTACTTAACTTGGCACATCACTTGAAAAATTAGGAATGCGAGTTTATTACAAATCAGGCTTAACCCGTTTTGTGTTGAAGGAAGCTGAAAATATTTGCAAAGTAATGATTTGAACTCCTTTCTGAACTTGGTGTCTTTTCTCTTAAAGTCTTACAGAGATATTACGATTTTTGCTTATGGCAACCATGTCTAATGTGGATTGGTATTTTCATTATAACACACCCCACAGCACTTCCTGGTAACATCTCAGGTTTCTAAATTGGACAATAAATTTCTACACTTTTTGACACAATGCAGAATGTAACAGCTGACATTTTATTACTAAAGCTTAGCACAAATCAGGCTTCTGTTTTATGAGACTTTGTTGACCAGAAGTATGTTAAGTAAATTGTAATTGTGAGAAAATTAGCAGTTTTCGGGAAATAGTTCAAATACCACGGCAAGGCTAACAAATCAAATGTAGACACATTTACGATCAGACATTATTAAAAAGCAAGAACAAACAATGGACTTGTTTAGCAAATTGTAGCAGAAATACTCACATTAAGTACACATAACAGCATGCTGGTATTATATTTTACTCCCAGATGAAAGATTATTGATCTCAATGTAATGTACATATTGAAATGTTGTTCACACACACACCACACACAACTATTTGTCCAATATAAAAAAAAAATATATTATATATTACATACTAGACGTCAGCTAGAATCTGACTGGTGTCACGGACCGGGCTGTGACCTGCACCAAGTACAAAGACATACCTTTCCATGCACTCTGGCAGGCTCCCTATGGAGGAGGCATGGNGTGCTAAAGGCAGACAAGAGTGGCTGGCAGGCTGGCAAGGGTCTCTGTGTCCCGTTTTTGGTCTGTTTTGAAAACCGGAAGTGACCAGTCATGTGATTATTTTGCACCAATTGTGATCAGAGGTGCGCTCTCCAATCAGGAGGTACCAGGGGGTATTTAGCTGGTCTCCATTCAAGCAGCAGGTGTTAGTGTAACATCTCTCAGACCCTGCCTCCTAGCTCCCCGACCTCAGCTTACCTTTCATTTGTGCTCCAACTATCTGTTCCTGCTATCCTTGGTTCATTTCCAGCTCANAGAACTGCCAGTCATCTTGGACNTTCGATTTAAGTTCCAGCTTATTCTGNCAGAGTCATTCCTTTCAGCTGGACATCCTACATGACCAGCATACTATACTTCTTATGCATTGCACTACAGATCGGATCTACTAGGGGCTATCCACTGTGCTGTATATTGCGGACAAAAAAATCTACGAGTAAGACGTTAATCTGACCAGCTCATCTTATTATACCTCCAGTCTCTTGCTCGAACCAGATTCACCATCCTATTCGACCATGACAACTGGTAGCTATATACAACATTTGCACTTTCACTATGCCACAGTTTAGTAAATATGGGTCCTAGCGCATTGAGAGCAAAGAGTACTTTGCCTCTATTATAATAGCATCAATGACTAGAGTATATAAAATTGTACTATGTTCAGCTTAGACAGTTTTGGTTACAGAGGATAAAATTGTGCAAGTTTGCTCTCGCCATGGTGTATCCACATTGGCCCAACTTTCTGTGGGCTCTAACCTTAAGCTGTTCTCCCACATCATGGCAGAATTTGGACTCCTGAGACGGCCAGGTTCTAATATCCCCAGCTTCACCACTGGTGGGAGGTGACATCTCGGAGTTGCCCCATTGCAGCCGTTCCCGCCCCGNTTGCGGCACGCCTCTCTGCGTCGCAGAGTAGGGGTGCCATCTCTTTTTGGTACACTATTTTTGACCCGCAACCTCCCCTCCCTAAGACTTCCGCCCAACTTGCTTGGGAACGTGACCTTGGCAAAACGATCCCTGACTCTCAATGGACCAGACTCTTCCGCTTATCTTTCAAGCTCTCACGCTCCTCTGCATCACGCTGAACGTCAGTTTAAACTCCTCAATTGCCTATACTTCACTACGGACCGCCTGCATAGGATTTGGCCGGCCCAATCTAAAATGTGTTGGAGGCACTGTGGCGCGGTAGGCGACACCTTTTGGTCTTGCCCTCTCCTGCGGTCATTCTGGAGTGAAGTCTCCCAACTTGTCTCTGATGTCTGCTGTACGCCCTTCTCTCTATCCCCGGAAGCCGCACTGCTCCACCTCTATCCTCCGGACTTTCCCCCTGCTGATCGCTATGTGCTGGGGCAGATCCTGCTCGCCGCCAAGACACTTGTGGGCCAATTGCGGAAGTCCGCTCTGGTCCCGTTATCGCCAGAGTGGTAGCTAAGATTACACATTGCTAAACTATGGAGACCCTAAATGTCCCTTAATCCACCTCTGCCACATCCCCCTTGGTCCTCTGGTTTAGGTGGGCGGAGTATATGGCTGCGACCTCCAGGCGGGACCCCTCACCCCCCTGACCATCCCCTGGGCCCCTCGATTGAGCTTACCAATCTCCCAGCTGCCCCCAGCCATGTGATACCCTCACATGCTTCCCACTCTATTGATGGCCTTTAACCCTCCCTTTTTATTTCCTTGGCCTCCAGTGTTTCAGCTCATCACGCTCGCCTCCCCTACCCCCTCTCTCCCTCCCCCTTTGTGTGTCCCCCTGCCCTCTTTTTCATTGGCTTGATGCTATGCCCGCGATGCGCGGTGCCTTCAACAGTTCATGTTTATTGTTTATTGATATTGCCCTCTTATGAGCTCCGAGCTGTTCTGGAGCCGTGTCACATGTACCTGCTACATTGTTATATATATTGTTGATGCCTCCNCTTCCCCCTTTTTTTTGCTTTCTGTATTCCCCCCTTTTTTTCTTGCTTGTAAAATTCAATAAAAAACTCAATGGTTAAAAAAATTGTGCAAGTTGCAGAGAGATGTTTGTATTCAGAGTTACACTTCTACTTTATCTTAAAATAAAATTATTTCTTCAATTAAAATTCAAGAATCTTGTCCAGACAAGAATGTATCGTGGATGGCATAATGCATTCCTTCACACAGCACATTTGGTATATTTATGATAGGGAAAGTGCGTTGTGTTGGAACACAGTCCAACATAGTGACACTCCAAAACCAATAGCAAACTCTGCTGTCTGCTGTCCCTAATTAACGGATAAGTAAATATGCAGAATTTTCTATTTCTACAACCCATCCATTTTGAAGACAACTCATTATCTCAATGGCCAGCACCAACCATACCTGGGCCAGATACAAACTGCTTCAGTGAACGGAACACTGACTTAACTAATCGTTCTTAAGCAGATTCCCATTCTTACGGGGAACGTGGGGGAAGAATTCAATTTACATCCCTCCCCCTGTGTGTACCTCACATATGCACACACCCCTCAGTCAACAACATATATTGAGTCAATTACACAATTATGTAGTGCCCTCAAAATAAAGTGTGCATGAGTTTCAAATATAGGCTGCGTAAAATGCCATATTTTATACAGTCTGTATCTGGGCCCCCCTGTGTAGGGATGGGGTGGAGGGCTATCATTAGGCTACTGTAAGGGGACGCAAATAGAAAGTGAAGATGAATGTTAGAACTAGGTTGCATGGAGACGTTAGGAGACGTTAGAAGAGGAAGGTTAGGCTTAAGCAGTGGGGGGGGGGATGGTTTGGGTACTGGAAGAGGAGGGTTTGGAGTGAGGTTTAAAATAGGAATCAGGGAAAAGGTTGCCTTTCAGCAGTTAGCATTAGTCGCTAGTTCATTCGCTGTTTGTCTCCTGTTTCGGGGTAGCAATATGGTCAATAAATTGTTGTTGGGAACGGTCATGTGAAACAGGGCCCATTGTACTGGCCAACCACATCCCTCCCATTACTGTGGTCTAGTTTTAGCAGGATGCATTCCTTCTGTGTGATCGCTCTGGGTCAATGCTAAACATTTGTTGTTTTGAACTGGGGTAAGCATATGCGTGTTACTGGTGCTGAAAGTTCAGTTTACCTGTTCTGGAAGGATTTTAGCCTGGCAAATAAACCAAGTAAAACATTTCTAAATGATTAGGTTTAAAAAAGTGACACTTTATTCCATACCACTGCCTACCTTAAGGGATTTTTTGAAAGGTTACTGTATCAAGTTGTTTATAAAATATCAAGTTTTGATTGATTATTAGACAGATTAACAAGATGAAATTATACTTGTCATTGCCTTTTACTTTGTCTTTTATATATAAGTTATGAAAAATGCAACACCTTGGGTGAGAGACTTGACGGCTGCACACTGGAGGCACTTTATCAGACAAACAGATTTTGCAAATTGTGACATAAATGGTTAGTTTTCTTATCGAAATGACAACAACTTAGGACCAATTTTTCTTTTAAAGTCTTATAAAAACGGCTAAAGTGACCTCTAAACAGAATTATCTTACCACAGAATACTGGCCTGCAATAAATCATTTTAAAAGGTGATAAAAAGTATTTAAAAAAACAGTACAGCATAAAATACAAGGCTGTAAAACCATTTATAACACTACGCTACAAGAAATATCGAATCTACTTCCAAACAATGACTCCATATTTATACACATTATACTCATGTATATTAACTTACTAGACAACGCGTGCACCATAAATGATGGCAGTTCCAGGGATCAGAAAATAGACAACATAGGGGTTTAAAATACTTTGGGGATTATAAATAATATCCATTCCATCTTCATAATGCAAGTATACCTACGGTATGTTATCACTCCACAAAATGCATTGCTTTAAGATAACCAAGAGCCAACCAGCAGTGTAGCCATGGGCACAGGAACACTGCCTGGCCTACCACTGCTAACATCATTCTGCAACGGTAGTCAAGACAATATGGAGGGAGGAGGATAGGTGGTGAAGGGTTTATAGAGACACAGGATTAGAAGGTTGGAAAGACAATGGGGGGCATATTAATAATAGGCATGTAGAGACTTTGTAATAATAGAGCATCATAGGCGTCACAACCAGGGGGCACAAGGAGGCAGTTTCTAGCCCAGAGCAAGTGGGGGTGCAACACAGAACTGCATGGGGTCTTCTAGAAGAACAGCAAGCGCCCTGCACTTCTATAATACAAGACACATACCTGACAGAAGCGCAGGGCACCTGCTGTTCTTCTAGCATGTTACTTTAGTCAGATTTGCCGGCATTGGGGCAGGGGCAGAATACCTGTCGATCACAGTGACAGGTGCCCTGCCCATCCAATCAGAGTCCGCTTGATTGGATGGGCAGAGCACCTGTCAGTGTGATTAACTGGCGCCCTGCCCATCCGAAAAAAACTGCCCACTGAAAAAAGTTGTGTTGCTCCCCAGTAAGGCATATGGAACAGTGTTATGGTAGTATTTTAAATGGATCACTAATGTATTTTTTTGAAGGTCTACTGGGGGGCTGAGGTCTGAATGTCACCAAGGACTACAGTAGGTCCAAGTATCCTGTATGTACATCCTCTCCTAGTTCTAAATTTGGTTTTGTCCAAATTTATACTTGCACCTGATATGCCATTAGGGTGTAATATGACAGGGTGCACTATTAGAAAAGGGTATTTTATTGCATAGATTACCAATAACCTATTAAAGTTTCTAATTCTTATTTCTATTGCTTAATAGGCTTCTGGGATTCAGCGATACACAAAATGTTCTGAGCGGTAATGATTTTATTTTACAGTTTATTTTTGACATGCCCTTGCAATAAAGGTTAGATAACTAACCTCACATTTACTTTTTTGGGAAGCTCTACAAATGACTAGAATTCATTTAGGGTCATGCCTTTGTTTAACCCGCAGCAAAAACGACTCTGCCTTTTAGACAGAATGGCTATTAATCATACTTGCCTTTGGGATTTTTCAGTTTAAATATTCTGGTAATTGCTTTATAACTAAAGAAAAAAAAACCTCAATGACATTGATTACCTGCTACCACCATCTTCAGAAAAGCCAATAATATCTGAAATAGATGGATTTGATCCTCATATGAGCATTTATCTAGATTGTATGTCTTTGTGTTCTTTGTTATGATAATTTGTTTGACCACAGACCATATTCTCTTTACGTTTGGTGACAGGCAAAGTTGCAGAAACACAAAAAGATAAATTTAAAAGTGGAGGCTTCAGTCCAACGTTAATCCAGGTTTATATTTTCTAGTGGTTTTCTAATGGTTTGTATTTGTGTAATTATTCTCAGACGTTCCTCCCATCTTCTCTTATTTTACACATATAAATATGTACATACACGACACAAAAAAAAAAGTTTTAAAAAAAAGTGTTTAAAAAAAATCCAAAATAAAGGACTGTATCCAGGACCCCTCTCTCTCCTCTCTNGTGCTGAAAAGACTGAGGTTACACTGCTACACACATGCCTTAAGTGACTCATGAAGATCAGTGGTCCCTGCAACCACCGACTGCACGAGCCCCCGTAAACCCAGCCCCTATTGTTTTATTTAAAATATTCCCCCTGTCCACCTAGCATAATTTAAGAGGCCGGAGGAAGGGGGAGAGGCCCAGCAGACAGATCCTTTAGCGCACAGAATATCCGTTCTGGTCCTAAGTGGGAAAGTTACACCAAATCATGTTAATTTCTGGGGACAACATTTTATTCTTTGCTTGTTGCACACAGACAATGATCACTTTTACATTAATACTGGGCTAGGAAGCATCACGTATCGCAGCGACGTGATGACGTCACATTGCTTCAAAACCACCGAGTGGGGCAGTGGAGTGGTGCCGACAGCCCTCCCGGTTTTGAATTATCGTGTTTTTGTTTTTTTTTCATTCTTTTCACCATTTATCCATCTTTTTTTATTATTGTTTTAGAATTTATTTTTTTGTCCTTCCACGCTGCCGGCCTCCCGGCTGGCCGCACTAGGCGCCAGCCTGACATGGCCTAATGGGCGCACAGGCCCTGGAGATCAGTTTTGCTTGTTTTATTTTATTTTATATTTTTAAGAGCCTACATATAAGCAAATCTTCAGCACTCTAATACACTGTTTCAGGTTTTTGGGTTTTCTTGTTTTTTTTTTATAATTGCAGCAATGATAGTCAACAGATCTGTCTGGAAAAAAAATATTCCTGAACAATAATAATGAGAGGTAAAAATTAAGCTCCTTTCTTTACCTGTACAATGTCTAGGATTATAGTTATACAATTATATAAGCCATTCATACTATGCAGAAGCTCAGATTAACTTTTTTTTTGTCTCTGGTTGCATACAAGGAACAGCATTAAAATGGCAATAAAAGCAAATCCCAACAAGGGTGCTACCATTAGGCCATCTTCTAGAGCATTGAGCCCAGGGGATGAGATGGCAAACGCACCTCCTCGCTGCTTCCCTTTATATGCTGGGTTATATATCGTATTAATTAGATCATAACCCGGTATGTAAATAGTTAGTCAGCCTGGGAGGGCACCGCTCCGCTATAGAATGGTGGTATTCCCTCTACATGAACCAGATTTTGGGGGGGGGAAGGTCTTGCTTAGGTTGCCCAGAGACCTAGCACTAGCCCTGTGTGCAAACCATGCACCTTGACCCAAGAAATGTGGTAGCCAGATAAACCATGTTGGACCAGATCCAGATATGAGCTGTCTCTGTGGTTGGAGCTCTGACTGCAGCGGAGAACCATATATAAAGCTAGATGTGCCAGCATGCTTAAACTTCAGACAGTTGATACCTGGCAAAAGCAAAACTGCTGGGACCTATAGTTTGACAACACCTGGAGAGCTGCAGATTGCCTACCCCTGTCCTAGTGTAGGGCAAGCTTTATAGCAGATATTCAGTTCAGAGATGGCAAATAAGGGTTGTGTAGGAGTACAACCTTGATTAGGGTAAGAATAAAATGGAGGAAAACAGATTATAGGAGATTAATGGCATGATAAAGTCAAGTACCCAAGCAATTTGCACCATGCATACTCCCAAAAAAATGAGAAGACCATTCCCTTGTGTGTCTTGGTATCTAAAAGAACCACCCCCACCCCTATATTAAACTTTCAATGCTTCCCCGGCAGCCGAAGCTGTGTGTGTGTGTGTAAAGACGCCACCTTAAGGGTAGTTGGCATTGTGTCATAGGATCACGTGCGCGCTGCAGACGCGTCGCATAGTGCATACCCTGTGTGTTCCGGCAGCTTGACACTTCACAGCGCGCCACAGAGCCTGGTTCCACCAACCATCGATTAAAGTACATAAGCAGACATGTTGGTTTATATTATATACATATATAAAAAAAAAATTCTAAAAATGTAATTTTCCGCCCCCCCCCCCCAATATTAATTTGCCTAGGGCCCCTGTCCGTATCCATGGTTTAAGCAAATAGAAATTCAGTCCTAAATGTTCAAATAAATAGTAAAATTGTAACTCAGTTTTTATATGATTAATACATTGTGTACCTGTCAAACTTAATGTGAACCTGACCACCTGCCAGAGTGTCATAGTTCAGTAAAACAGCAAACGTGGGGAGGAGTCTGAAGAGAAATGGAAAAATTGTGGACCAGAAATGATGTTTAATTACAAAAGTAATAAAGAACAGAAAGGGTTTAGGAAGAGCAGCAGCATTTTAAAGAAAACTTGTAAAACGTTCGTTAGCAGGAAATTAACTGGCAAAGAACACTTAGATTATGAACTTTCTTAAAGCCATAAATATAAAGGGCAATTTAATGCTGGTATAAGAATTTGAAATCTCATCTCAGTATAGAAGTTGATCTCTTGGATTGTCTGAATCAGAATGGATAAAGGAAAAGTCACATTCCCACCAAGGGACCATAAATGAAAAAGTTTTTGTGCAATTTTCTAATACTTTTTAAGTGTACCAAAAATAGGAAAAAAAGGGTTCTATTATTAACCATTAAAGGACCGATCTAGAGTGGAGGGAAAGAAGTTGTAATTGTAGACCTGAGCAAAATGCAGGGAAAATACTTTATAACATACTGCTTAGCTTAATCAGTAATGTGTAAATTAGAGTTGAGCAAGGAAACCTCATCTGTCAAATCTATTTTCACACCCTTGCGGTTCAACATGACTTTGCCCAGGTCTACACTTACAACCTTTTTTGCCATTACTCTCAAACTCTGAATTAGCCCATAGGGATCTACTTTTATCAACACATATATATGTAACTGAATCTATATTCAAGTGGGTCGGTACACCAGCACTTTTTTCCTGCTAAGCGTCGCACCTTGTATGAGCCCCAGCTCTATGGACCCACAATTTTGTGATTAATGTTCTTGAAATGCTTCATAGCCCCCCCCCCTTCCACTTACCCATACCCAAATATCCAGCTATGTCATTCAGAATGGATTTTCTGTATGGTCTTGCATCAAGAGTCCTTTGCTAACATTCTGACATCAGACTTAGCCAATAACTAATATGTTCCAACCATTCATTTACCAATCAGTGTGATCTAGCACCCATTAGCACTGCACATCCTGAACCAAATATAGATTACCCTTTCGAGCTGCGCCCATAGGGCAGAGACAGCAGCGCACATTCCCCAATATGTAAAATCCCCATTTTCCAATCCTGCAGTTTAATAAATCTAGGCCATAGGCTAATCCTGAATTTCGGTCACTGTTCATACATTTTCTGAATTAACTACATTAAGCAAACATTTACATAAAAATGTCAGGTACTGGCCTAGATCGTTGATAGATTATATAGTGAGAGAGTGAGAGAGACTTTTTTTCATATATAAATAATATTTTACAGCTACACAATTTGCACCTTTTTGCACAGTTACCCATAACTCTAGAACAGCCCAAAAACTGTATTTGGAAGCTCACCCATCATCGCATCATTGTTCTCCTTACATATAGAAATGTTAAAACGCATTTCAAAAACCATGCCTGCTAAAAGTATCAACAGAAAAAAGGTAAAATTCTTTGTTCCAGTATAGAAACACATTCTTAGCAAAATGACAGGAATTATGAGGATATTTATTTATTCCTGTGGCATAACACAGAGCTTTGTCCTGTCACAGTGCTGTATATTGTAGTGTGGNCCAAAAGGGCCATTTATCAGCAGCAGCATAAATAGCATAAGCAGTAAATATGAAATAAATATGAAGTTAGCTGGCATATATCTTGGAACGCCATGCAATGTGGCTGGGATCAAGACGTGATACCTCCATCAGCTCCAGGTAAGAATGCATTAATAATGACGTCTCAAAATTTGTTAAAATTGCTGTTGTATTGAGAAATCAGTGGGGATGATAGGGGTGTAGAGGGAGAGACACCTTATTTTCTGTTTATGCAAAGAGAAATAGTATTTTATTTTTTTAAGTCTACAAAATTGTAATCTAGGACTACCTATGTAGACAGATTTCATACTGCATATTGCTAATAGTAATAGGTCACACTGGAATTTGTGACAGAGGGGAGAGAGAGCGCGCGAGGGAGAGAGAGAAATAAGGTATTTGCAATAATAGACAGCCAGTTTGAAAGGATTTTGTCCTCCTATGTAAGGAGTAGGACAGTACATAAAGTGAAGTGCATTTGTCTACCATCAATATTGGGTTCTCTTTTGCAAAGCAATGTGACCTGAGAAACTTTTTATCATTATACACATCAATTAACTAAACCTTCTGTTACACATAATGATGCATAAATTCAGTGTTGACTCACCAATTAAGCAGATGGGATTGTGTGCATCATTTAAATGTTTTCAACAAGGTTACTAAAAGTTTGTGCTACAAATTAATAGAACACAGATCTGGTTTGTCAGTACAGAAATATATGATTTGTTTTCTATACATATAATCATTATGTAAAAGAAGAAACTAATTTGGAAGTAAATCTATGCTTCCCTAGCACCAGCATCTAGGAGGGTCTACTACCTCCAAGAAAACCCAAGAGACAAAACTACGGTTGATGTGAATTAATGACGGTGTTCTGTCGTAAGTAAAGTGTAGGCAGAAGTAATTAAAAAACAAAAACTTTAAAAAATTAGTCTGAATGTCCTTGAGTGACTCTTGAAAGATGTGTGCGGAAATATTCTTTGATTCAGTAGCAGAAAGAGGGCAGATGTTAACAAGAGGGGATTGCACTTGCCTCATGACCCAGGTAGAAGGTCTGATGCTCCTGTCTTGTATATGGCAAGAGGCCTTAACGTCTTAAGACTTTAGTCTGAAACGTCAGCAATATATACTCTAGTAAATCAAACCACTGGTGTGAGAACAAACTAAGGAAAAGTAGAGATGTTGCATATAGCAACCAGATTTTAGCGGAGCAGTAGCTTATTAAATCTAGCCCCAGGAGTCCTGTCAGTGACTGCAGCACCTGTACATACAGATGGGTTTCTTTATTGTGAGGTCAGTACAGATACCGGTTGTTACCATTNGCCCTGGATTAACCACTGGATAAAAGAACACTTCCACATATGACTATCAAGAAGTTTCATTCCAAAGTTATTGATTTTATAAGAATTTTTTATTTTATTCCGCAAGACAGAACACCAGCACTTAACTCTTTATGCAAGATACATACTGACAATTTTCAAAGAGTAGTGGTCCCTATCAGCCTCCCCTGTACAAACTGCCATCTAGTTTTCTGTGGATTGTTAATAGAGACTACTTACAAATGCTATGCTGCAATTACATGCTTATCCACAAGGTGGCTCTGTGCAAAAATATGACTGGCAACTGGCTCTGATTGTGTGTCAGTACACACTGATGTTTTCTTCTTTCTCGCATCTGTCAATTCAGCATTGAAAACACTTTGGTTTCTGCTATGGGTTACAAATGGTTTTCCAATCCCCTTCATGATGTCAAATATTATTTAATGACATTTAAAATAGTGATGTTACAGGACGACTATAACCTAGTTCAGTGCAGACATAGGCATCTAGAAGCATCACAACATTCATGCTTGCAATACATAACTTATATAAACATGAGAGAAACAGATGTATTAACTATCCCCAAGATCCCAGAGAAAGGCTTCAGGCTTGATCAGCCTATCCAGGGTAACTTATACCATTGGTAAAAGATCCCATCTAGGATAACAGACACTAGCTTTCTACATCAAAATCTCCCGTGAAAAACCTTTGCGTAAAGATGTATGTGACCTTTATAAAACAAAATTATACAACAAGGGGTCGCTTAAANAGACAGATACCCTTAAACAAAATGCCATCTAAAAAATAGCTGCCAAAGATTTGTTGCTTAGAAGAAGCAAAGAAATAAAAAACAAAAAAAACTTACTTTAAAACTCATTAAGAGACGTAGTTTACAAACAGAAAAAAAGCACACCAGAACCATAAACTTCTTCTATTTTTAAGATCATGCTGTATCAAGTTTAGCATTTCCAGTAGAAAATTTATATACTGTAACTTAAAGAGAGACAAGAGGATTGGAAAAGCAAAATTGCTATTTTTATTATAATGTGCCCTTTTGGGGCTATGCAATAAAATTCACATCACTGACACTAATTATTTTGGCATCTTATTGGAAGCAGAGATTGAAAAAATAAAAGCAGAAAACCAAGAGCAAAGCAAGTCCTTGGCTGAGTTTTCTCCTCTTGTATTCTACAGAGTTTTATTTACAGCAAAATTAAATGCTGGATGTCAAATCTGGGTCCTTCAGAACAAAATCTTAATAATTAACTGGCAAAACTGAATATAATCGTTTCTGACACACCTACACTGGTAATTATTGCTTTCTGGGCATTCACTAATGTAACGTAATGTACTCATTGCCCTAACACATTAACATAAGTCATACATAGTGTCCTATATTTCATGAGCAACTAGGAAAGAAACGTGGAAAATCTCCAATGNTTTGTAGGCAAAAGCAAATATATATTACAGTCATTAGTGACAGAATATATTCATAATTAAAAAGGTTATGTTAATATATTTACATTCTACCACTTATTTTTCATTACACATGGATTATCACAACTAGAACTGTGTTTATTCCACAGGATTAGTGAAATTATGGAAGTTAAAAAGGCATGTTAAGGCAATAAATAAGGGGGGGGGGGGAGAAGAATAAGATTTTTGTACCAGTGTATTGGCTCTCTAGGCCTTCGCCATTGACTATCGTTTGAGCAAATAAACAATTCATAGCCATAGCATTGTTACAAAAATGTTTCTATATGATCTACATTACATTGATATCAAGTCTTTTCAACATGTATAAAACTCAATGGATCAACANGCAAAGAGCAACTTTTTTCTTACTCTTGCAAAAATGAGAACAAGACACCAGTGGTCGAAGTAGAAATTTAGAAGTGATGGTATGGACATTTAGAAGTGGGGGTATGAAGACACTGAATGTAATAAAAGTCAATGGAGATTTGTAGTTTTTCAGTTACAATGCTGGGAGAAGTGCCGGCATACACCCGTATACACCTCCACTTCGAGCCCTGCAGAACACATTAAATGACATCCCACAGGAAGCACACAATCACACTATTTAATACAATACTTTCATTGTCTACTAGGTGGAGTACCTGGTGTTTCCCAGGACATGCCTCTAGTTTAGCCACTCCACCTTAGAGCAGGGGTGGAACTCCAGGAGGCAGCGGAGACATTTGCCGCTGGATGCCTAGCCCCGGCAGCCGCAGCTGTGTTTATACAGGTCACGCTGGCACATGCGCGCCACGGAGAATCCATACTTACATACTCACAACCTGCCAGTACTTTCAACCCATGCCATGGAGCCCCCCACCCCCAACTGTAAGCACATATTCTTACATTCTATATATCTATGTAAATTTATATTGTGTATTTACGCGATTGAGCTCCCTTGCGATATTATCACTTGACGTTTTTAAAGACTCAAAAAGACTTTCAAGACTTCCTTCATTTTGCATATAGCTGCAGGTAGATGTACTGATGTTTTGTTTTTTGTTGTTTGGGGGGGGGGGTTGAGCGCAACAAATTTATCTTGCCTCCGGGCAAGTGGGATGAAGTTACGGCACTGGCTTAGAGCAACACAATGAGGGCCATCATGTTCCATCCTTCCAATGACGAACCTTTATTAAATGGCTGCTGCACTTACTGTAAACAANAGTTGCACCTTGTAATTCTGACTTGGTAGATGTCGCAGCATCTTCNCGTTCACCTTCAAGTCGTGCATTTCTTTCTTGCTCAGATTCTTCAGCTCTGGCCATAGCATGAGCGGTTGTATTTATAGACCCCGGGATACCTGGAGTATAGCTGCTCAGTACTGCACTGGTGAAACTTGCAACCGGACACCTCAGTGCTATGCTGCAACCTGTGAGTGTTGGACTTTTGTTCCAAATATGTTGTTTTAATTAATTAGTGAATCAATTAAAACTGAACGTTAACTCATTTTGATTTAAAATGTTATTGCTAGCTCCCTTGTGTTTTAATACACGTATATATGTATGTAAAATTTCATGATCATTGCTTGTAAACTGGGGAGTTTTATAGAACGGCAGGACAAATTTTGCTTTTATATAGTAGATAAATCCACATAAACTATAATATTAGAAAGCAACGAATATCCAGTGATGAAAGATACATTTATTATTTTGCTATATGAAAGGCTGGTTTACCTATTTTATTTAAAACTATTAACATTTAGTGATAATGCAAATCTCAGCCTCAATTTTGCAACAGACACTAATGATGATCAACCACAATTGCNTGCACTGTAAAAGCTTTCACTTACCTTAGCTGTACACACACTGCATCGATGCCTATCTTCATTACCAGAGCCCTGTTGAAACAAACATTTTGTTAAGATGGATTTATAAAAAAATANTTTTACTGGATTGCAAGAATGCAAAAATATTCATTTTTTTCCTTCTGGCAGCTTAAATGGAGAAACTAGCCAAAGAAATAATGAGAAATGAATGTTTTATTATTTCAAAATCTGGTTCCCATTTGACAATTGGCACTTTTGTTGCATTTTTATTTCCATTTTCTAAAAATGGTTTAGACACTGCTCCTCAAATCAACATGGTTACACATATATTTCATATATGACCAATATGGAGAAGCAAAAAAATCCAATATTTTTCTTCTTAAACTTATTTTGTACTTACATTTACTCGCACTTGTTATTGCCAAGAGCAAGGAGTTTGAAGCATTTCAAGACTATTGGTTTCAGTAAAAGTGTTTTTATATTTTCTCTGTTACATGGTTTACAAAACTACTCAGAAATTAATAAACACTATTATTGAATTCAATGCTAGTGTCGGCAACACTAGAAATAGGATAACAAGAGACTGGCAGAGCAATTCTAACAATTCAGAGTCAGATTTTATGCAATTCACAATTCGGTGGCAACACATACATCAAAAAGAGATAGACAAAATTATATAATAAAGTAAGCTGTATCCACATAACTGTCTTTATGATCGTTTTGAAGTGGGAATATGAATTTTATTCCAAATGACAAAACTATAAAATACTTAATTTAATGTGATGGAAAATGTATTAAAATTGTCCTATGTATTGTATAGGTAAATGAACAGAAAATAGGCACAAGCAAAAGTTGTGTGCAAGCTAAGCATGTGTCTTTTACACCCTTCACCATTCCTATGGTCATAAAATTATTGGAAACATATTCTGGTCATGCTAGTATAATTTATTCCCAATTTTCAGTTTATGACATCAAACCTTCTTGAAATATAACCGATCCTCAACTCCTTTTTTGGTTATGACTTGAGTTTGTTGTAGTTGTGAATACATTTCTTTCAATGATAACCAAGACATCTCCAGAAAGCATACAAATGTGGGGTTCGGGGCAAATTCAGCCAAATTGGGNCCTCCATCAAAAGACTATACTTAGCCCTTAAAGACCATGAAACCTACAGCAGCTAATCATAGCCCCCCTGATGCGCCTTAACTTCAAAACCAAATTTGCTTTCATGGGATGCAGGCATAAGCACTAAGGGCACCTTCTAGCCAGGGCCATTAGAGATCAAGAGAGCAGAAGCTTACATTAGATTACTGGCCAGGGTAAGGCAAGAAACTTCACAGGTGCGTCCATTGAGAGTATTGCATATTTTTTATAATTCTACTGTGCTGTACAGAGACCGGATTCCGCACCTCAGCTTTAGGTTTGTAAGCAGATTTCCTCCTACCTACAGGATTTCACTTTGAGAGTGCAGGTTGGTATGGCAGAATATAAATTACCACTGTATGTGTGANGAATATCCTTATTTCCCTCCCCAACCTTATGATGGAATTTGAAATTAATCAGACTTTCAAACTTTGAAATTAATAAATTTTAAATATACTGTCCTTAATCTTTTTCTCACTAACAGTACCCGATTCGGTCTTTCTTGGTCCCACTAAAGCCTTTTCCAAGCCAACTTTTCCCTACTGTTAAAATTAACTTNAGATTAAGGAGATGGACAATGGGAGGTTTCTGGTGATTGGGACGCATTAACATTGTTAAGACTAATACACTGCCAAGGTCCTTTACCTTTTTCAAGCCTTTCAGATTCATCCCCATCTTGTTCCTACAGGCCCTGCAATCCCAGGAGCCCCCCACCCTGTTGACTACCCCCACCTCCTGTTATGCTAATCTCTGGGACCGTGACCTGCAGAGGACTGATTCATCCTCTGGCTGGACATGAACAACTGGTAACCCTGCACTAAACAAACTTTCCAAGAAGCGCTGAGGTATCTTTGGAGTCTGCTGGTGCTGTAACTCAGCACAGTGACTTGGTGGGACTGCCTAGGTCTTGTTCCTTTTTGGATCCCTATTGCAACAGTTTAATAACGCTGCCAAGGCAGATATCTTAGTGAACTGGCGTTACCAGGTGCCCCCTTCCTTGAAGGGCTTTGCATAATGGATATGTAAATAGCAATGGATGATATACCCATGTCAGGCTTGGATGGAGCTTTATACTTCACGGCCTTGCAAAATAAAAAAAAAAAAAAAAAAAAAAAATCGCTGACTATAAAACAAAATGAACTTATATTGTGCCATCATGATAACCTAGAAGGGCCATAAACCCTTACCCAGCATATAAATACTCCTACCCATTGTTTGCACCCCCCCATGCTCTCCTCGCCCCCTACCTCTGTGCGCCTTGCCCCTGTCTAATCAGGAATCTGATGGCACTCCTAAAGTAGAGCCCCCAGGCCTTGTTGTCCACTTGGTATTCTGTACTTGCTCAGACCCAAGGATCTCGCACACCCGTACCTTCTGTCCTGCTCTCTCTTTCCACTTATTTTGAAAGATGATGTACCATGGAAACAGGTCTTATTTTGTGCAAATCTTTGTTCCTATGTGATGTACCTGCACAGTTTTGTTCGGATTGTGTTTACCAAAATTATGTACATGTTTTTTAATACACAGAAATTAAAGCAAGAAAGGCTGTGCTATGCTGATTACTGTGCACAGACTGACAAATTAACTGCAGATAAAGTGCCTGAGCATGGCATGGCACACCAAGGTGCTGTGGCACGATACATTGGGAACCACTGTTCTCTGGTATCTAGAGGGAAAAAAAAAATAGCTATACAATTATCTATATTGTTCGACTCACATGATGAGTAAAAGACAGAAGTTTTGTGTANAATTGTACCAACTAAATAAAGCAATACCACATCATAAAAATGTTGTACATGTTTTTGCAAACATGGCACAAATGCACATTTCATAAACAAAAATACTTGAAATGCAGCTGCAATATCCATGCTACACTCCTTAAGTTAAAGAAAACCCAAAACATACTATTTTCCAGTTCATAAATTCAAAATGTGTATTTCATTTCNGTTAATTTAAAGAGCTGTATTGTAACTGTTCCCTGGTGGCATTTGAAGAGCACTTGCCCAGAAACGTTATTGAATTTCAGTGCTAGTTATGTTCACAAAATGTGGTTAGAATGGAGGGAAAAAAATAAAATTAGTCGTGAACCTTAATAAAAGCTGCCAATTAAAAACTTAAATTCAGTGTTGATATCAATGTTTAATACATTTTTTGCCATCTTCAAATATCTAGGTAACCCCCTTAAGTATCCAGATATTAAAATAGTATAATATATAAGCCAGAATAACCTTTAAAAAAAATAACATATCTTTCATTTCAGTCCTTTTATTTTTGATGATCAATGTCTTCAACTACCCCAGTAATCTTTTCTAAAGAATGCAAATAAGATCCTGATCTCAAGCCAGATAGGCCTAAACTACTACTTCCTATAACCCAACACTTTCCCACATTTTTTATAGTCCTCTTGTATACCCAAGAGGAACT
>JABWIB010001160.1:3001-15015 GCA_016617825.1 Platyplectrum ornatum
TCAGCAGGGGGAGCAGACTGTGGTGTCTCAGCAGGGAGAGCAGACTATGGTGTCTCAGCAGGGAGAGCAGACTGTGGTGTCTCAGCAGGGAGAGCAGACTGTGGTGTCTCATTATACAGCAGGGAGAGCAGACTGTGAGGTCTTCAAGGGAAGGCTAGATTCAAGTGATTTTAAATACATGACATTTCTTTTTTAAAGTGTATCATTATAAACTATTAAACAACAGGTGTAGCAGACTTTGGTGTCTTATTATACTACAGCAGAAACACAATGTGTGTCTCATTAATATAATAGAGGGGGGAACAGACCGCACTCAGTAATGGGAGCGGGCTGTTGTGTCTCAAAGAGAAGGTACCAAGTGACTTTAAGTACATGACATCTTTTTTAAACGTTAATAATTACTAAATTCTAAATTGCAGGTGGAGTAGACATTGGTGTCTTATTATACTACAAACAGTGCTCCTCCTATGTGTCGTTATTATAAGACAGAGGAAGCAGACTGTGGTGTCTCATAGAGAAGTCTTGACCCAAGTGAAAAGCAAGCAAGCATCTGTCCTTATTGTCATGCAAATCAATAATTCTGCATTGGGCTGTGGGATGGGGAATGTTATTACCCAGATGTAACTCTCACCCCCTGACACTCATCATGGTATTACCCAGATGTAACTCTCGCCCCCTGACACACATGCAGTCCAAAAAAGTAAAAAAAAATAAAAAATTCTAATGGCAAAAATAAATGTGTCATTTCCAAGGTTTTTCCCAGGGGGGTAGTGGGCTGGAGGTTTGTGTCCGGGAATCTTAAGACAAAAAGGTGGTAACCCTATATTGGAGGAAGTTTGAAAAGTGGGGATGTTGCACATAGCAACCATAGCACATAGCAAATTCAAGCTCTCGGTTTCAATTTACATTCTGGAGAATGTAAGCTGGAATCTTATTGGTTGCAATGGGCAACATTCCCACTTTTCACTCACCTCCCTGCTTAGTAAATTTAGGCCCTGATGTCACCCCCTTTCTCAGATTTTCAAAAATGAGGCAGCCGCAATTTTGCTGTCGGCAAACGTTATGCAACCAATAGTTACTGCTCAAATGTCCTAACATCCAGGTGTAGCTGCTGTGAAAATCACAATTAATTACAAATAAATGTGCTGTGATTGGTTACAAGCTCTATGGGTGCATCACATATAATTGTCTCTGATTATGTTGTTTATTATTCTTAGTCATACAATAATGACACTAGTAAGCAATAAAGACTGCAGACTTGTGTGTTAGTTACTTAGTATGACAAGTGCTGAAAATGATGAAAACTACAGCATTGCTAGTGTAACATGGCTGTGGCCCCTCCATATAGAGTATGCTTATACAAGAGACACCAGGGAGGGTGCTATTATTGCTACTACTTAAACAATTATGGAAATAAAATAAAATAAAATAAATAAAATGTCTGCAGAGTATATTTGTTTATATTGTATTGTATATATGTATGCTCTTATTTAAAAGCATATTTAATTGTTTACTATAGCACTAGTCTTTTAAAAATCCTCAAGTTACATGCTCTTCTCTGGATCAATATTCACACTACATCCAATAGTGTGTGGCCTATTGTTCATGAAAAGCAAAGAATATTCATATTTAGAAGGAAAAATAAAGCGCCTTGTGGGGTGTAATTAGTGGCAATAAAGTGACTGTGTAAATTGGCTATCAATTGCCATTACTTTTACATTTGCCCCGTAGGCAGAAATAAGATACAATGTTACATGAAAAACATTATTCAGGGATTTCCTTTTGTACACACAAGCTCGGTACATGTCTGTTGAATAGCTAAGCAGAGCTAATTTTCATGTTCAAACTCACTGTAAGTTTACTACAGATTTACTACCAGATTTACTAAGTCAGTCACAGATAAAAAAACATTTCCAAACATTTTGGATCTTTATGTAGCACCAATAACAGACTGTTATATTGCAACCCAGAACCTGAAAAAGAACTATTTATTCTTAACAGGTAAGCTGTGAATGGGTGTCAGTTAGAAGTGTGTATGATATATGACCTGGAGGTAGAGGTATGAATGGAGTGTGAGCTAAAGGGCAGGTGTAAATGACGTATCAGAGTAGTCTGACTAGGATGTGAGTTGGTGTGAATGTGTTTAATATATCTATATAAGATATATAGGGGTGGATTGGGAATTCAAAGTGGCCCCAGAAAGAAACTGCAAGAGGCCACGTGTTGGCGGGACCAACTATAGGCGGAGCTAAAAAAAAAAGTATTAGCACCTAATAAAGAACCTTAATAAGCCCTGAACATATATATCATAGGTGGGTTATGTATAGTCAGTTAGGTTAAAGAGTTACAATGTAATACAACATTTCACAATACAATAATGAAATTTACCCCTATACAACATAGATAGCATCCTAATGACTACTACCCAATTCAGTGACAGTATAGGTGCCTGCAACACAGAGAACATCCTAGTGACCTCTATTCAATTTCATCTTAGTGACCACCACCGAAGTCCTGTGGCCAATCCGCCCATGAAGATATATAACTGGAGGCTGAATGTAAAAACATAAAGAGAGGTAAGTAGGCTCGACACACATAGAGGGAGTAAATGGCTGGCTGCACATGCATAAAAAGGATGCTAAAGGCTGCCTGAACACACAAGGAGGGGGAAAGAGACTGAGTTGACAAACATAATTGAGAAGGGGCAAAAGTGTTAAGGAGGACATAGCATGATGAAGAAAGGACAACGGTTTAATGATTTGGGGCACAGTGTGATGAAGAGGCACCATGATGCACATTGTGAAATGTTTATGTTTTTAAGGCTTATAACAGGGCTCGAAGTGGGGGTGTATACGGGGGTATACCATACTGGCACTTCTCCCACTGACGTAATAGAAAAACTACAAATCTCCATTGACTTCCGTTATATTCTATGTTTCCATACCGCCACTTCTAAATGTCCATACCACCACTTCCAAATTTCCATTTCGACCACTGGCTTATAATGTTCAAAAGTTTAGGTTACATTTTTATTCATGTGAATAGGTTGGTAGAGACCCTTGGGTATTGCTTTACCCGGGGCTTACAAGGCTGTTAAGACAGCCCTGCGTTTGTACAGGCTCAGAATACCTGTGTACACAATTTATAATTGCAGTTTGCTGTCTCTGCAACTCTTTCATATTACTCCTCCACTATCAGTCTCTGAAATTAGAATATATCATTTCCTGAACTGTATAAGACAGTACCTTGAGATTACAGTAAATGCGTGTTAGACAACTCCAGAAACCGAATGCAAATACAGGGTAAGGAGTTATAAATTTAAAAACAAGATAAACATACAAGTACAACCAACAGCACTTTATTTAGCATATTTGCTAGCTCCCATTAACATTGTCCAAAAGAATTAAACTGTCAAATTCTTCACTGTTGCTAAGTTGTTGAAACATGAGCTCTCATAAATCATATAGAAATGCTATTACTCATTATAATCTCAATTCAATTTTTGTATTTGCTCCAAAGCAGCGTGTGAAATCCATTAAGTTTGGCACTCCAGCCTCATGCTGTCACTCTGGTTTTTCACATCACATTTGGTTTTGTTAGCTCTACCAACTATAGTTAAATGGAGAAACAAAACAAACTTTTATTAGCATAAGCATAAGTAAAAAATATCTGTTAAATGATATGTGTAAATAACTGTAAAAAGTATATACTTGTACTGGGTGCAAAATGTCATGGAAATGGAAAAACATATATGCATTATGATAAATACACACACTGCACAATGCAATGAAACCATTGTGCACCTAAATTTTGGAGAAAGCAATAATGGTACCTTACAGCATGGACATTATCCTATATGTATATTTACCACATAATAATGTATTATGTGGTAATACATCCTGTTCTGTCTTTGGAATACTTTATCATCATTCCTATATTGTTTTAATATTTCCCTAGCGGGAAATGCCTGCCGATGGGAGTGATTGGGGGCAAGCCCCCCTGTAGCCTCAGTTATCGCACTGGATTGGTCACGGACAGTGACCTCCAGACCGGAAGGCCGATGGGTGATGCATGCTAAGGGTGAGTTTTATTTAAACAGTATCTCTGACAAGTGCCTGATGAAAAATGCCACAGGGTGATTGAAATATCGGTTCAAGAATGTACTGAAGTTTTAATAAGCAGAAATAAAGAATGTTTTAAATAGTCAATATACCAAGTCTGGTGAGTGACTGCACATTTGGTTCTGCTATTAATATTGATGCATGGACAGTCTTAGATACACAATGCAAAACTGACTTACAGTAGTTAAAAATTATCAAATAAAATCTTTCTCATACTGTGTCATCATACAAAGAATGATATCATCGTCTAGCTTCGCAGCATGAACTCCCTATTAGACCTAAAACGTACTTTAGCAACAATGTAGAGCATATAACATAAGTGGTCCAATGAGTTTACAGAAATGAGTCATCCTCTAAAATTTGGTTTCAGGGTTGTTTCACCTTGATCAGTGATGTGTCCTGCTGATGCATCAAAAGGGAGTTACAACACATAAATTTACCTGTAATAAGAATATTAGTACAGCATGAGGCATGCTACCAGGTCTACAAGTCAGTAGTAATTCAATTATATGTTATGTCTAACTTTCATATACTTTATGATATAGAACAGAGGTTCCCAATCTTTCTCAGTCGAGGCACCCTTAGGGTCTCCATAATTTTTCAAGGCACCCCTAAGACACAATCATTTCAAATTTTTTCAAGTTTTTGAGTCAAAATAATGTAATAACTATTTAGGTAAAAACAGAAATACTTCAGGTTGACATCAAATCTTGCGTTACTCCTATACAAGGCGTAAAATTGTGTTTCTAAGTAACACTAGCAACGTTGCACCATTTCAGAAAAAACATTCCACGGCACCCCAATGAGAGCGTCGCGGCACCCCAGGGAGCCACGGCACACAGTTTGGGAACCACTGATATAGAATATAAGAAATCATCAGTTTTAGTTCCTGCTATGCGCCTACAAATTCTTGGTACATAATATAAATAACTAGATGAAGCCACGTTCCATGCGTTGTACAATTGTTGTCAAATTTTTTCATATGGATCAAACATAAATGCCCATGGGTCAGGTTAGAAGTACAGTAATACTTAGTGGAGGTTCATCACTTTAAACTGTCCTGTTCTGACAGTGGCTCTTCCTGCTATTTATACCTTAATACTTTAGTCTATACCAGGGGTTCTCAAACTATTTTGCTCTGGGACCCCATCTGACAAAAAACTATTTTACACGACCCCAGCAAGTTACCACCAAACATTGCCCCTATATATTTTTACCAAGACATCAGATTATAAATTTAAACAGTGGTAAGTATATGTTTTATACCAAACTATATAGCTTCATGAGGTTAATTTGGGGGGTTAAAAAAGGATTAAATGTCCCCTTTAACTCTTTGGACATTACATTATTTGTGCATCATGAAAACTGGCAATCCTATGTGACAAATGAATGTGAAAATGGGAGTGGTTCGATGGACCTGGGCTACCATTCACCTACTTCACGCATGTATCACAGTTGCACCCCACTAGTGCCTGGTGCCAGTGGGTCCCATAGCTCCTGGCCTGCAACTGGAAGATGGTCTCTCTGAGGAAGTCGTGACCCCATGCACATGTGGTCGCGACCCACTCTGGGTCCTGACCCACAGTTTGAGAACAGTGGGTCTATACAACTATAGACCAGGTACAAAAGAAGCTAGGCTGACACAGTGACTTGGTAAGGAGGAGACAAAATATGGGGTATGTGGCCTTAGTGCTAGGGGGGAACAGATGCTACCATTTTCCCTAGTGGCTTAGAGTGGCCTTACTTTTGGGGAAAGGCTTTAGGGGAAGACAAGCAGGATTGATTATCCAGGGGTACAGTAGCCATGTTCTCTGAGGAAAGGAATAGACCCTGGGGTCAAAAAACTCTTTGAGGCCCCTGGGTGTCTGACAATAGAAGTTGCCCATGCCTCACAGCAGTTCTGTCCATGACAATAGTCCATTTGTCTTCCACGACGTCTTCTTCCTGGACCCACTGGCTTTTCTTCCAATCTTCCATTTGTTTTGTAACTCTTAAGTATTGGTTTTTATTCTTGTAATAAATTACAGGTCTTTATAGGACAGGATCTATACAATTCGCCATAATCCTTTGCTACTAGATGTTTGAATATAAGGGCCTGTGCACTGATACATATCCCTGGTCAAAAAATGGAATGATTATGTAATTTTCAGGTTTTAAATGTGATATTGGTGTATTGCACAGTTCTTCAAACAGTACCTGTAGTGTGCTCATGGCCTCTTGCTCTTAAACCATATTTTATTATGGTTTTTTATTATTTGCATCAAATGGTCTGGCCTCCACAGTCACCTGACCTAAGCCCAATTGAGATGTTTTGGGATCAGTAATCCCTCTGAATGGACAGTGACTGCCTACTAGTGTGATGCATTATCTCCCCATTGGTTCATGGTGAATCCCTGTAGATTCGCCATGTAAGCTTGTGGAGAAAACCTAGGAAAAGGTGAGTGATAACACTATAATATGATCTGGGTCAGCATAAAGAAAGATATAATACTTTTGGGAGGAGATTAGGCCATCAAATACTTCCTCTTTTGATAATTGGATGTCCACATCAGGACTGAGGGCTTATATTTGATAACAGAGAAAATTTTTTTTTCAAAACAATACCTGCATGGTGAGACATTTATGGACAAAATTGTTCAAAATAGCCCCATGCCATCACATAGTTGCATTTATACATTGGTTCCACATCCTAACTCTCGAAATTTCCTCACAAATTCTGGCCGTTTCTCTTGGTATCCCCGGACCCATCTGTGATCCAATGAAAATCAGTACCTGAAGCCAAGATCATTACTAAAGTGGGTCAGAATTTATGACATCAAGTCCTGCCCATTCTTGGACTTCAGGCATGAGCATATACACTGCCTAAAAAAAGGCAGTGTATATGCTCATGCCTTCTATTTGGACTGCAAACCAGACATACACATATAGAAGAACTGTAGTGCAATATTAATATTTCCCAGTACTTTAGTGTCATCAGGTATTATAGGTGAAGTAAAACAACATCAATAAGAGCACTCCCAGAACTCTACTGCTCAAGTCATAAGACAGAAAACCAGCCAGGTTCAGCTGTGACCTAATCCAGAACAAGACAGTACAACGATTAAGATAAAAAAAAAAAAAAAAAAACATTCACCTGAGTAGGGGGAGACTCTACAAGAAGGAACGAACAAGCTAGTGCAGAAGAGTTACAGATAGGCATGGGACTGGAAAGGAAACTCGCTGATTATATTGAGGTGCAGTTCCAGAGGGAGAGGGCGAGGTAGTGTGACACAGCAGGGCTGGGTTGTTTTCCGAGTATGTGAATCCTATACAGGAATGAACATGTTTGTTTCTAAGAAGGATAAAAGGTGCTGAGTCTCAGAATTATCTCTGCCCCACACAGCATCCTCACAAAACAACCTTCTCATTGTTCCATATCATTCAGTTCCCTTCGGAAAGGGGAGGGATTGAAAACATTAAAACTTCACTTCGCCAATAACTTGCCAGAACATTCTGCAGCCTGCAAACCGACATATTTTTTAAGTATACTGCAAGTCTTACTACTCTATTCCGATCACCTATGATAGAGCTTGAGGGATTAATACAATGGCACGAAACCAGCCAGGCCAGTATTGTGTCAGAATAAAACTAGTAATGACAGGGGTGTGTTGGGAAGGACGCTGTGACTCACCCTAAAATGGGACGCTTATATAAGTGCTTAAGGGTTCACAGTGTATAATTCTCAGGTTTTCTACCAGTATTAAAGGCGTTTTACCTGGCATGGAGTATGTGGCGTTCTTTAACATTTCCTTTAGCAGAGCTAAGTTAAACCAGTGCTGACTATTAATTCTATGCACAGATCTAATATATTTACACTTTGGCATCATTCAACAATTTAGTATAGAATGTGACTTTTGTTAATTTATCTGGGCCTACACAGATCAGTCATTATTGTACAGCACATGCTACCTACATGCCTGTTGGAGGCATGCTATATGTTATAATACAAAGTTGTACCGATTGTTAGAGAAAAGGCAGATTTGTGAGAACTTCGATGGCATCATCTTTACTTGTAAACCCCTATTGGCCCAAAACAATTAACATTAACTAGCAACTGGGAGGGCTGGGTGGAGTGATGAGTACTATTGAGTAATATTAGAAAAAATCTGTAGCCTCACCCAGCTGACTGTGTCTGGCATCTAATGCCTCATTTCTTTTATAGCAGTCAGCTTACTCAGCACACTTAGATCAAGGTGATTAATGAGGTAAAAATAAAGTTTAAATGACAGAAGAGATTTGCTCAGGTTTTTAATCCTTGATAAATAAAAAATCTGACACCATTGAGGGTCTGGGATTTCTCTCTTGCGCACATTATGCGCACAGTATGCTATCCAAAAGATGGATGGGCACNCATGATTCCTCACCTTTTTCTTTTATGACAGCTTTCCACACTCTTGGCATTCTCTCAATTAGTTTCATGAGGTACTCTTCTGAAATGGTTTCCAACAGTCTTGAAAGAGTTCCCAGAGGTACTGAGCACATGTTGACTGCTTTTCCGTCCCTCTGTGGTAAAAATCATCCCAAAACATCTCAATTGGGTTTCGGTCGAGTGACTGTGGAGGCCAGATCATTGGACGCAAATAATCTAATGTTTGGAGTGCAAGAGGCCATCAATACACTACAGGAACTTTTCGAATAACAGTGCAATACATCAATATTACCTTTAAAACCAGATAATTACTCAAAAAGTCCGGCTTTTTGGCCAGGGATATGTATCAGAGCACAAACCCAAATATTTGGACAACTAGTAGCAAAAGATTTTGCCAAATTGTATAGATCCTGTGCTATAAGGACCTGTAATTTATCCCAAGAACAAAATCCAATAATTAATGGAATATGTAGTTATCAGGCCCTCAGTTAAATGAGCAATACTATGCTGTGGTACAAAAACAATGACACACAGTGTTACAAAAGGTAATTTTTTTACACAACTGAAAACTACAAGGGAGAATATGAAACTTTATAAAGTTTATAATGCTGGTACTATTGACAAGAAAGCTTATTAGTTTTAACAATCACTATCTTCTACATGTTCCCAAAGGTGCATAAGGACAATGGACTCTCTTTCTTCTCTGACTGCTGCCAGCCCGGCCCCCGACCTTCCCTCCCTCACTCCTTATTCTTGTACCTTTCTTCTTTTTTCATCTGGGCCTTTGCCCTTCTTGGGTCTGCATTGCTGGTGGGAGCAAGCAGGTTCACTGCATAGTGCACAGGAGGAGGACAGCCATTGGCACCAGGGGTGTTAAAAGGCTCAGCCGTGACCCTGTCCTACTCAGTCCAGTTACGTCAGTACGGGCGGCCCATCAGGTAGCACCAGGCTGGGGTGCAAAGCCATTAGGCAGAAGTAGAGGGCCTCATATTTCAAACATTTTTATTTCTTGTAGTGCTACTTTTATTTTATGTTACACATTTGTACATATATATTGTAAATACTATGTTTGAAAACAAAATTGTTAATTAACTATTTTGTTCACCTGCTTCTATTGCCACCATCAAAGGTATATTAGGTAGTTAGCTTGATCCATTGGATCCCAAATTTAGTTATAAACAAAATAATTTAAAATGTTTCTAATTAATAAAGAAATTCTCCCAAACATAGTACAGAATCATAGAACAACATCGCCCATGGAAAGTTTAAAGAAAATGACATCTGACTGACTGACCTCCCCCTTAAGAGAAAGATTAAGATATATACAACAATGGCTATTGTATTTTAATGAGAAAGCATATAAAGAATGTTAAGAGATAGAACAGTATGCTTTTTATCAGACCCATGATTAATGGGAAGGAACATGGTCTCTGTAATATTAAAGATCAATACAAAACAAGGTCAGCTCACTGGGGAGAGAATGTGAGGCAAATGTAACAGCAGCTATTGGAATACCAGAGAAGAATACCACATGGGGGCTTATCATAGAATTGGGAGAAGTAGCTCTATTGGCTGATCGGCTACTAAGGGACATGTAATTATAATCTCTCTCCAATTACTGACTCCTGCTACCCCCTGTGCACCTAGACGGCTTCACGCTCAACCTAGGCACACTGGCTAAAGACAAACCTTAAAAAAAATTTCCTGTAAAGCAGAGCAACAATGGTGTTTATCCTGTTCTTTCCATGAATTTCTAAATTACACAAGTGCTTATCACTCCTATAGAAAGGCTCTGGACAATGCCAAACAATGCAGTTTTTAATCTCTCATCTCTAATCAGGCCTCTAACTCCAAACACCGTTTAAGTCCTCCTGTGCATAATCCTTCAACCTCCATCAGAGCTCAAGATCTTGCACTGTACTTTAAGGACAAGACTGACAAGATCAGGCATCCTCCTCCACTACTAACATGCAGCTCAGTCCATCTCCTACACACTCTACACATACTATGTTTTTACTCCAACTCACAAATCACAAGGAAGTATCTGCTCCTTTCTTTCTCTTGGGCATGTCCTCTTGATCCCGTACCCTCACAAATTAGTCAAAGTCTATCATCTGTGCTTATTTCAGCCCTAACTACAATCTGCAATCTCTTTCTCTCCACTGGTACCTTCCCGTCCATGTTCAAGCATGCGCTAATCACTCCAATTCTGAAAAAACAAAACTCTGACCCAAACTCTCCTCTCTAATTCCCAATTACAGGACTGCTCATGGGCTGCACCTACATTCTCGCCTGTTAAGGTTATCCTCCACTCTCCAAACTTTAAGCGCTCCCTTAAAACTCATCTATTCAGACAAGCTTACCATATTCCTCAACCTACTTAACATGTTCTACTCTGTTTATCACCAACAATTTCTTCTACTAACACTGCTTTGTGACCGGATCACACAGAGCACAGAGCACTTTTACAATACAGCCTGGCTGGTCCATCCATTGTATAATAATAGCACTTATCCTTATGTATGAATCCCCAATATCCTATAGAATGTAAGTTTGTGAGCAGGGCCCTCTATCCCATCCATTCTGTCTGTTACCACCCAGTCATGTCTTAATGATTGTTTAAATTGTAAAGCGCCACGTAATCTGATGGCGCTATATAAAAACCTGTTAATAAATAAATATANTGAGTGCCTTATTTGCTCATATACTCGTTATATTTGAAGACATCTCCACAATTGGCTTGATACCTTGACAAAGCACGGGAGTGAAACGTGTACCTGGGGGGGAATTCACTAAATGACGAATTACATAAATCGTCAGTCGATGACGATATTGCTGACGATTTACAAATATGTGTATTCATAAGTATCGAATGTGTTTTTTTTCGTCATTTTGTGTGACGTTTACAGATCGTCAATGTGATATCGCTGTGACGATCTTTGCAATAGAATGGATACAAAAATGGAATTCAGTAAATGACGAATATTGTATTTTCCCACACATCGTCATGGCGATTTTTGAAATTCGTCAAAATGCCAATCGTCAACAGAGAGTGGAGATTTCACACATTTCCCTAGCCAGAGCAATGATTACTAACTGGGAACNCTATTTAGGGGCCATAGAGAGGTGGGAGATTCAATGTTAATCAATGGAGAAAAAAAGAATTTGTATACAGTACAAGAAGGGATGGTTAAGGGTTAAGTTAGGAAGGCTGATTTGTAATACTGCATTAAATTGTAGCTAACGAAGAATGGTCTAAAATCCCAGTAATACACATTCATTCAGGCTCCAGCATAGTAGGAAGTTTGCTAAAACAAAAGTATGAAACAAGCAAACTTACTACTATGCTGGAGCCTGAATGAATGTCTATTACTGGGATTTTAGACCATTTTTCATTAGCTATAATTTAATGCAGCATTACAAATCACTTTATTTTGTGTTTGGAACATTCTTTTAGTCAGGATCACTAGTTTTATGTTTCTACA
>JABWIB010001160.1:15741-27351 GCA_016617825.1 Platyplectrum ornatum
CCATAGAAAGGATTCAAAAAAGGAATTCACTAACTGACGAATATTCTTTTCAGCGAAACTTTGTCATGACGAATTTTCAAATTCGTCAAAACGGGAATCGTCAGCACACTGTGTCGAAATCCATAGGAGCACTATAGAAAGACACTCATAAGCACTGAAAGCATGTTTGCCCATTCATAAAAATGGAAGCTATAACAGTCACTAATACTGAATTCCCCCCCTGGTCTTTTAGCGGCTCCTTCACATAATTATATTAATATTTATTAGACTAAACTGATTTAATTAATTATTAAACTGTCTGCATGAAAGAAACATATTATTCACAATCCAGTCAGCTGTTTATACTCAGTATTGTTCGAATGTCAGACTGACTTTACCTACACCCATATGAATGAGAGGGTGGAAGGGAGTTATATAGAGAGCGTGACAGAAGTAATTTCCCTTCTCTACTGAAGACTAGCCTATTTGTTATTATAGAACTAGCAGCAATTAATATCTGAGCCAGGTAAAGGAATAATAAGGGGAGACATTCAACTCTCACAAGAGCTATATCTTCTTTTAATCAATTGAATTTCTTTCTTTTCACACTTCTTTGTATTTTTATTTAATATGTTGCTGCTATAAAGGCATAACTGATTTTTATTAGTAAAATGTAAGAAAAGCTTCCCTGGGCCACATTGGAAGATGACATATTGCTTTAGAATCACATAAAATACACTAATGATAGCTGATCATTCATTACTTGGAATAACTTTAGTGAAATATTTGACATTTTTTATGAGCCATCAATACTCCATTCTCCAGTATCCCAATCCATCCTTCAATGTTCCACTCCATCCTCCAGTGTCCCACTGCATCCTCAAGTATCCCATGCCATCTTTCAGCACTCCATTCCATTCTCCAGAGTCCCATTCCATCCTCCAGCACCCCATTCCATTTTCCAGTAACCCATTCTATCTTCCAGAACCCTATTCCATCCTCCAGTATCCCCTTCCATCCTCCAGTCTCCCACTCCATTCTTCAGTGTCCCACTCCAGCCTCCAGTGCTCCATTCCATCTCCCACATGGTCACACCACCCTTCCACCACCAATCCTCTACCGGACTCCCCAAGTACTCTATTCATTAACTTTGCCAGGGCCAAACTCTTAAAGCACCCACACAGCACGGCAGAGATGCTCAGCTCCACTAACTCCTTTAGTCTGTGGATAGCATCCATGGAGTATGTCTACGTATTTTGAAGATCTTGGGTTGGTTAACTTGGGCAAACAAGAAGTCTCTGGTAAGACTTCTACAGTGTTTAGTTCATGCATGCTGAGGTTGAAGGTTCCTTACCCTTCTGTTTTTATTTTATTTTATGAAGGGTTTGTGAGTGCTTGGTCTTTCTAAGTTTTTATTTTTTTGGCCTGGTTTCTTGTTTGGTGTTACTTTGTCCTGTGTGTGGGGGGTTTCAGTTTATCTTTAAAGTAAATTTTAGTTTCTATTGTTGTGGTTGAATGTCTTATCAGTCATATTGATGGGTCTTGGTTGTTATTGTTGTTCTTGTTCTGTATTATATGTGTCAAATCCCAATTGAGTTCAAATACTTCAAGGATTATGTTCGTTTGTTATGTCTCCTCATCGTAGTCGAAGAAGAAGATTGATTCTGGAATGTCTTCTAATGTGGAATCTGTATCTTTCATAAATGTTAAAGTGTTTGGATCAGTGCTTAAGTATTTTAGTCATGAACAGTTGGTAAGTGTATATCAATTCTTTATAGTTTGAGTTGTTAGTGGGGTCTTTCTGCTGCACATGAGCGCAACAACCTGCCAAATAAAACACAGTGTAAGTTAAAAAAAGGCATCCACCACATCGAAATACCAGGACCAGGATCAGACAGTACAGCATAGAGAAGAACCCTGCAGGACCATCTGACCAGCACACCATGGCCAGACCTTCCAAAGAAACAGCAGACATTGGGAGCCAAAATGAAGAAACGCAAATCTGCTGAGCAGACCCATAACCAGCACAGGCACAGAAATCCCAGACACAGAGACTTCAGATAAACATTGTGAGTACAATTAACATATGTGATTCCAGTATTTAAGCAATATTTCACCATTGCCCTCTGTCCCTATCTCCACTCCCTACTTCTTATTTATCGAGATATCGAGACAGTTTGAGTAACCATCCAATTATAAACCACACAGATTGCATTCATTGTACGAGTGCTACCCTCTCTCGTTTTCCTGAATATTACTATTACTTTTTATGCTATTTATTTTAACTTATGAGGGTATATCCAATTTTAAGACATAGAAAAGAAAACTTTAAATCTGGTATAGTTGTAAAAGCAATGAAGATATCGAGAAAGTTTCAGTAACCATCCAATTACAAACCACACTGACTGTATACACTGTACGAGTGCTACCCATACAAAATTTCAGCCTGCCGAATTTTCTTTTATTCACAAAACACAATGATCTAGATTTACTGTTCACTGGTACAATTGTTGAATTTGTTTTGGATTCAGTAAACACTACATTTACTTCCGTAAATGACATTACCAAGTGTGACCAATAAAGTGAAAGTATATATTTAAATGTAATAACCCAACCTTATAGTTTGAACACTCTGGGTACTTGGAATCGGCTATATGATTATACAAATCAGAATACAATGTTAAATAAAAATGAAAAATAAAAACTTTTAAACCCAAAAGTGCACAAATACAGCAAGATGTTCCTGCACCGAAGTATCACTGGTTATGTTATAACAAATTTTAGGGTGCAAGTTATACCACTCTAAAATCCAGAAACACAAGAATTGTGTATTTGTGTATATAGTCACTAAGGGATGGTTTCTAACTGCACACCTTTAATTATAATGGAAATTCGAGAACTGTTTGAAGTGCAACTCAAAACACCATATACCACCAACTAATAATAATGGTCTTCAGGCAATATTACCATTTGCCCCATAAGTTAAATTGTCCGGTCATAGTAGACAGAAGAAACTTGTAACAGGGTTGAAACATGAAAGAAGATTGTATTATGAGAGATGGGGTAACAGCCTAACTCTAAATTCCGGCGGCTGACCCTATTCCCCCCTCTAGTGGTCTCACGACCGATGTTCACCACTCTGGGCAGGACCTGTCCCTGCACTTTGCTAAATATCCCCCTTACAAGCACTGTCATCCCACATCTCAGCTTATTAAGTGTCAAAAATACCACACAATTCGCATATAAAGTGAATAAATATATAGAGTGGCAAATTAATATATACAAAAGGTAACCAAATATTTACAACAGCAGAAAACACTGCCATGGGATAAAAGAAGAAAAAAGGAGTACATCCCTGCAATTCCCTGCCATCAAAAGGATAGTTGAGAGGTCTCCCGATATCACAGCCGTTTTGGGGTATCAGGGTTAATTATATACACTTGCATGAGAAAATAGACAAAATTAAAGTTACTGTCTTAAGCACCCACATACTACTTGTATCTAACTGGAATTCAGTTTGAATATATCCCTTGGTTTTTTTTAATAAAGGAAAAAAGGGACCGTAACTGCATCTGTGCTCCTGCGTATGCGTCGTGTGTCTCTTTGCCCCGATACCGAAACTATGTATCTTATTACAGGGAATTGTTATTATCATACTGCAACATTGATTAAGTAAAGAGAAAATTTGAGTAATATATATCTTATACATTTCATTGGTGAGTTTCACCCCAGTAATTAATTACCTTATGTTTACCATATGAGTGATATTATAATAACATACACTACCATACCAAGGGGTATATCGCAATGCTTTAGAGGCGATTGGATTTTGTTAGATGTTAACACACAAGTAATAGATTGAATAGGCTAACAAGGATAAACAAGTTATAAAAAGTATTCATGCCAAAGCAATGATTCAATAGATTTGATTCAGCACAGATCTACATAACATGCCAAACCATAACAGGTAAGTTCATTTTCTGCCTATACAGGTAGCTATATTGTCTGGCTATACAGCTAGATGCATATAATGAATCATCCTTCTTAAAAAGGAGACATAACAGGTATTCTCATTAAGACCATTGGGAAAGATCGAATTTAACCGAAAAATCCATTTGGCTTCTTTTTTTAGAAGCATCTGATCATAATCACCTCTCCTGATTGATACATTTAATTTCTCTAGGACTGACACATTGAGACTAACCGGATTGGATTGATGGAAACGCAAAAATGCCTAGCACCAGGCGTTAGAATTTTCATTTTATCTTTATCTGCTCTGGCATTCCGAATGCTGAACACATGCTCCAAAAGTCTTTGTTTTAGACATTTTTCACAACTGCATCTCAAACAGTAAATAACAAACTTTGTATTACAGTTTGCATATTGTGTGAATTTTACAGGTTTATTGTATCTGTCCAAGATGGTCGGCATTTTATCCACATATTCACAGGCTTTACAATTGCCACATTTAAAGCTGCCCACGTATTTGTCTTTTTTTCTACCCAAAAGTCTAGTGCCATTTCTCTATATTAAACTAAAGGTTTGGACCAACCAAGTCCTAATAATTCAATAAAGTCCTAATAAAGTGGAATAAAAGTTTACTATCTAAACCACTGCCCATAGCAACCACTCTTAAATGCGTAGGAGTGCTGCCTTAATGGTATATTAGAAATCCCCTAAGGTTTCCTTTGTAGAGTGCAAAAAAATAAGTAAATATACCAAGTATATATATGTTTCACTACCTGGTTGGGGTAACCTTTATGTGTCGCTTTATGAATAAACATATATCATATATATAAACATATCTTAAAATACTATTTACAAACAGGTATTGGTGTTCTGTTTTGTGTACATTCACAACATTCAATACTTGCTATGCTATGTTATATTACACATACATTTCTTTTAGAAAGTATACATTGTGTTCATAATATATAAGCGCGACATATTATACGTAAGTCTCTTTAATGTCCCTTTTTGTAAAGATAGTGACAGATGACAGTGGAGATTTTTGAGTCTTTCACTTTTTCCAAAATGTTTCGTAAAACTCGCAAATCTCCACTGTCTCATCGTGCCGGTCATAGTACCTCTAATATGCTCTACCTGGATGTTTGTTCCTGTTAAGAATATATACCCTTTGCACGACACCAACAGGTATTTGGGCAGACAGAGAAATCTATTTAATGTTAGGCAATGTTAGAAGCATGTGTGGACCATTGGCTATCTTCCAGATATACAGAATAGCTGCCCAAGTTATTCCAGTGTCTGAGCAAACTGAGAGTCTACAGTATCGATTCCACTTTCTGGGATACAAGTTAGACTGCGTTACCTGCCCTCCTGCCAGTACCTCTGGCGTTATGTTCCTAGTTATTGAGGCTTGGAGAAGCAGAAGCTGGCATTATTATTGTACAGGGTAAAATGTCTTCTGACAGCTCTAAATTAGACATATGTAGTGTATGAACACTTCAGAAAGTTTCTTTATAATTACCAAATGATAACAATGGTTCTTCACTGTCAAAAAGACACATATATTATTTCCTTTAGAGAATCAAGCTATGGATGCCATCTAGTGGTACCTTTATACATTACACTGTTTTATTTCTCTTTAGACCTATCTATAGACCTATCTATAGATAATAGTGGAGCTAATTCAGAGTTTGGGAGTAAGGGGCAGGGCAAACAGATGCAAGTATAGACCTGGGCAAAAGCATACATTCAACTGCAGGGGAGCCAAGTTTAAACTGTGAAAACAGAATTAGAGTTGAGAGGCAAAGTTTCCTAGCTCAACTTTAATCTACAAATTTAACTTAATGCTATGCAGTTTGTGAAAATTTGCACCCCTTACTGTATTTTATACAAACAACACCACCAGCATTAAATATAATCATTCTGCAATTACAAATATATTACATTATATATATATATATATATATATATATATATATATATATACACAACATTAGTAACAGCTATGGTTGGCATATGTCAAACTCAACCACTATTACTGTATATATTGAATGTATTCACTGCTTAGCTTTCTTAAATAATCACATTACACATTAAATATGTACTTTTTATAACATCAGGGGATATATTGATAACACATAAATGTGTTGATGGGCATGGTATATTAAGGTAAGTGAGAGTATGTTCAGTTGGTCATGTATGCAGTAATGATAGTCCTGGTGGGAAACATAGGATTTTTTTTTTATTTGGTCACATATTAATTTTACCAATGATTAAACTTTGACCTTTAATATCTTGTTTGGCCCTTGGACAATTTTATGTCTCTAGTTTGTGTACAAGCTAGTTAACCTAGAGGCACTTAGGGGCTGCTGCAGAAAAGTTTTGAATTAGCCTGCACCTGGTCCAGACTTCTGAATTTAATACATGCAAACCTCTGATTAATATGTGCATTCCAAGTCACAATCTTAGGTCTATGTAGATCTTTGCAAACAATTGTCACTTAAGCTGGCCATACACCAGAAAGATAAGCTTTCCAATCAACAGATAAATGACCCTCACAGCAGAAATCTGTTAGATGTGCACTCATTAAGTGCATGTTTTGTGAGTACACATGTAACAGATTTCTGCTGTGAGGGTCATTTATCTGTTGATTGGAAAGATTATCTTTCTGGTGTATGGCCAGCTTTAGGCTTTGGATATACACCAGTCATATCAAACATCTAATTATTTATTGTTATTAATTCTTAAAATCATATTTTTAAAAGCCATTAGAGGTTGCTAGAGCTATTAATGCCATTTACTGTATGTTACAATACAGTCTCTGATGCAGGGCCGGCACGCCCATTAGGCAAATTCAGGCCTGGCAGGGTGACAGTGCGGCAAAATTGTATAAAAATTAAAAATTACTTAAAAAAGAAAAAAAAGCTCCAATAAGTAAAAACCAGGAGGGTGGGTAGCTGGACGGTCATCCCGCTGCCCTCCTCGGTAGTTTAGATGCGGCTTGCCTTTATCACGTAGCGCTGTTATGTGACGTCATGCCGCACGTTAGTTGCTGTGATAGGTCTGCCTAGGGCGCCCGCAGACCTAGCACCGGCCCTGTTCTGATGGGTTATTTTTATATTTACCTTTCATTGCAAAGTTTGCGTGTAACACAATCTGCACTTTCTTAGTGAAAAAGGACCAGATTCTGGTCCCCGGAAGTGCAGTTGGGTGGGGAGAGGGAATTACCCCCCTGTCACTCCCCTCTCTGTTGGAAAAGAAAAGGGTCTAGCAGCTTACACTTGGTTCGATGCCAGCCAAGCCAGACTTAAGATAACTTCCTTGAGGGGCTGGGATTAATTCTCTATCAGTCAATTTATACTTTATATATAGACATTACCTCTCATATCAAATGCCTCTGTGCTTAAAGGAATTTCAAGAGACTTGAGACTGAAATCTTAACAACGCCCCATTCAGAAGTCAATCTGTGCTAGTGGTATTGGTTAAATCCAAATTCCTGGATCTTTGGAGAGTGTAGCCTAGGTCTAGTGGACCCATCCAAGTAAGAGCAGTTGGTCAGTCATTGTGCATACTGGTATTAGTATTAGTTGCAAACTCATTAAGTCCCATCTTTGTGTTACCCATTACCCATACTTCTCTTTAATTCTTTTCTTTACTCACATCCCTCACTCTCTACCCTCACTACTCTGTTACAAGATGTAATCATTAATTTACATATAATTATTTTACATATTTTCATAATCGTATTCCATCTTCCCTCCTATATATACTGTACATTTGCAATATTATCATGCCAATACATACCCACTTCAAATATATTTTTGTAATGAGTTTTAAAACTATATTTTACATATGCTATTTAGTCCTCAATATATTTTATTCATTTACCCTCTACATCTGGTATTTCTCATGGTTAATAAAAAAAAGATGCATGTTATTTATAACTGTACCCAGCTGCTTTGTGTACCATTAGAGCTTCACATATATATATATATATATATATATATATATATATATATATATATATATATATATATATACTCCACTGGAGAATAGGGCTATATATTCTATAGTATTTGTAATGGATCAATCTGTTAAAATTGTTCAAAATTGCTCCTGATCTAAATGTTCAAATCACTGCAGGATTATTTCTATTAGGATCTGGAAGAGGATGTATAGTATCTACAGTAAATGGATTTTGTCCTTTCGACTTTGTTATAGTAGCTTACCAATACTATGTTCGCATACCTCCTTAATTAGTGAAAAAAAGGTGTAAGCATATCTGTCTATAGAAATTGTAGCATCTGTGACTTAGGATTAAGCGTGTAAACTGACAACATGATTAACAAATTGCATCTGTTTTAATCAGATTATATAATAAAATAAACTTGGTAATGGGTCCGCTGTGTTGGATGGCCAGGCTATCCATAATACCATTGCCAGATTAAGGTTTGTTGGAGGCCCTGGGAAACTGTGGGGGTGAGGGGGGGATGCTGATACACATTAAATAAATGAATGCCCCAAGACCTCCATTATCTCATTTGTTTCTCCCTGTATTTATCAAGCTGCCCTTTCCCTCATATATATCCTAAAAAGCCCCCTTCCCCCATTTAGCTACCTTATACAGACCCCCACCTGCCCTTCTCCCATATCTATGCTATACAATAATGTTATTATTTCCTACCTGTCTTCTCACATATCTCTTCTTCTCATTCTTCCTTCCATGAGATGGAAATAAGATTATTTTAGAAAGGTTTATTTTTTTCTATTTTATCCACTCCTATTTTAGCCCTATTATGTAATGCTTTCTCTTCTTTAACAGATTTAATTAACAGTATTTTATGTTTACCCTGTTAAGGAGTGCCCATAAAAACACTTATCACCTATGTGACAACAGATTAAACATGACTTTGCCCCTGTGGACAAAACTCATTATTTCAAAAATGGTTTGCCAAGAATTTGACCTCCAACCCATTGTTACAGTATGTGCACTGCGTGCCAGGCCTTCACCCAGTATCAGTGGCACATTTCACACAGACAGAATGAATGTGAATCCAAGCATCTATAATCCTTCCCAGAACTGTGGTAGAATGAGAAGTTTAAATCTGTCAATGTCATTTCTGCATTTATAACGAATTTAACGTCATTTGGAAATTATGGGTGGCATGTAACATGGACAATTATGAGAGTATTTGTAAATGAATACAGTTAAAATCAGAAATGTTATCCAATACGTTCTAAAATCTATGACTTGCTGGCAAATGCTGCAAGTGTAGTGGAAGCTCACAAGTATTCACAATATCATGCTATTTGATATATGCTGTTATACTGGTAAATAATATGTGTAAGACTTCATTTTTCATTTGAATATCAGGCCTGGGAAGCTGTACACATCAGGGTGTAGCAGGGCATTCCCCACAATGTTAATAAGCAATGGTAATTGCTTTAGTGACAGGTGAAAGGCAATTTGGATTATAGCAGTTTCCCTGAAAGAGTCCTCTGCAAGACTGATACTCTATATTAATCATATGTTTTTGAAGCAATCAAAGCTAATTAATAAGTATACCGACACAGCTTGTACAGGTTGTGACTGGTAGCTACCATGGGATTTCTGCGGTTAGGTCCAGTAGTCATAACACTCACTTCACCACTATCCTCCAGAAGAGTGCAGAAAATGAAACCTTCCTCCCAGACCCCCTTCCTTCATAGAGCCCATGGCAGTGCTCACGTAGGCTCACTAAGATGTGGTGTAAAGATACACCCACCCTTATATATCCATATGCAACTTGTGGCACTTCAATAAAGAACCCTTACATTCAATGTTTCAGTTTCTTAAAAAACTTCCAGCATATAAGTCCCTGATGAAAGTTTTTGAATATACTATAACATTGGACGTAAGGGTTCAAGACGCTTTATAAAATATTTCTAAAATACTGTCATGTCGCAGAATGCATGGCTGGCTCTACCACATGTAGATTTCGGGACGTTAAAGGCTGCACTAATGCTTTCCAGCTACAGGTTATCCTGGCATTGACAAGTGATGCCACCTAGCTGTTACTGTTGAAACTGCAACTATTATATTAAACAACATATTGTATGTTTTTAATTACTTTGGACGTCTTGTGCACTGTACCTGTTTCGCTTACTTTACAAATAAAAAATAAAACCTCCAGAAAGTTATTTACTGAATAAAATGTTGCAATGTATGAAGCAACATTGTGACAATAAAAATATTGCAGCATGGTGTAGCAGGAGTATATTGTTTTGAAAGTCTTATATCAATCTCTTAAGGTCTATAATAAGACCAGGTAATCTCACAGCTTTGTTGTGTGTACTCTTGGTCCACTCCACAAAAGCAATCCTAGCCGGTCCTGTTCCATAACATAATGCAGGGTCTGTCTCTGCTATGTGCTCTCGTGCTCCACCTGTGTATTCTGTATACTGTATTTCCATTGTATCGTCAGACTTGTGAGGGAGTATTGTCTGTGCTGTTCTCCAGGTGTTGGAATGGTGATATTAGCTGAGGTGATTCACTTTATGTTATCCTCCAACCCGTGTTTCGCGCCATGTGACTATCAAAACTACTAGAAATAATAGGCAGAGACGGGCAATCTCAGGAAGTCCACATAGGTAAGAGATTAATCTTAGGAGCTCAAGCGCAGCAGTATGGAGTAAGAAAGTTATTTCTTCATATGCCTTTATTACTAGCTCCTCGTTGCTTTTTTAGATTGATTGTATACTGGACTCCAAAAAACATCATTAATACCATTACACTTTATTATTACGCGATTACTATTTTTTCCCACAATCAGTATTACTGCACTGTCTGCTAATACTAATAGCAGTATACAATTTCCTAATTAGGGGTTATATAAACCTTGTTACGTAAGTTAGTGTGAAACTTTGGCCTAAATTCACTAAGCAGGGGAACTGAAAAGTGGGATTGTTGCCCATAGCAACCAATCAGATTCAAGCTCACATTCTCCATTATGTAAAATGAAACTGAGAGCTTGAATCTGATTGGTTGCTATGGGCAACATGGCCACTTGTCAGTTCCCTTACAAACTCCCCGCTTAGTGAATTTAGGCCATTGTGTTCAAGCTTATGGTATCTTCTATTGATATTTCTGATATATGTGCATCAGATTTACTACATTAAATTGCCAAAAAAAAACAGGTGGTTGTGAGAAGTGATTATGTAAGACTTGTCTCTAATGTAATATAAAAAGCACTTAAAAAAAAAGAACTACAAGTGCCAGCATGTTTACCAGGTCATGCTGTCTCCTGGGAAACCACTTGTCACCTGTATTGTTACGTTTCAAAAATAAACCCACACTACACTTTTCCCCTTTAACTAACTAATGTGCTTTTGAAACAAAAAAAATTGTGAAATAATCACTGATATGTTCTGAAATTTCGAATTGTTTTATAATATCTACCCCCCAAACCTCTAGATCAACCCCTATGTTTTTAAGCTTTGTCATAGTTATAATGTATGTATATGTATATATATATATATATATATATATATATATATATATATATAGATTACTATATATATATATATATATATAGGGAAATATTTTTAAACATACCTGGAGGACAAGGGTTAATTAAGCACACACATTAGTATGTTGGATAAGTTCTCTCTCCTCCCCCATACAGT
>JABWIB010001160.1:43186-59474 GCA_016617825.1 Platyplectrum ornatum
TGTGTGTCTGTCCTTCTGGCTGACTCTCTTTCTCTCTCAGTTGGGGGGGGGGCCCCAAACTGACCTTTTGCACCTGGGCCCATGACCAGTTAACTACGCCCCTGGTTGTGTGCACAGCTTTTGCTAGGTTGTCATCTGTCTCCTGTGCTTTATTTTAATAAGTGGTTATAAAGGTTGGTAACGCACAGTACAGACTCTTCATGTAGTGTACTCAAAACTATTTAAATCTCCTTTATCTCTGCCTGGTTTTAACCCACTTGTGTATCTTCTTAAGTTATCATTTTTATCCCAATACTAATGTCTGTTAGCCATGTCTTTATAACAAAGGACCAGATCACCTTACAAACAAGTGGGCAAAACCATGTTGAATTGCAGGGGGGTAAAATAAATGTCAGTGTGTGCATGCATGGAGAATACTTTATATTTGCATTTTGCACACAGATACTGTCCAGCGTTACTGTTACACTGTTATGAGACCATGGCTAGAAAACATTATCTCTAAACTCTAATACTGTTAACAACTACTGAAATTTAACTCCCCTGCAATTTAACATGGATTTGGCCACTCGTGAGTAAATCGATAGCATGTAAAGTCTTGATCTGGTCAACTATTATTAAATAAATATTTATATGCTACATGGTGTATTTCCTTTGACTTCCGGATACCAGACCATTTGAAATAATAATTCTCCTCACCATTTTTGCAAATTGCGTTGCTCTAGCAATCTACCTGCCTATGCCAGAGGACGACACCAACTCCACCAATGCTATCTTGGTAATAACTTATTTGGACTTTCATTTGATTTATGTGAACAATATACAAAATTTTCCTGCAATGTTTACTATATGTTGGTTGTTTTTACTTTTAGGAAAAAATTGAGTACATATTTCTATTTATTTTCACAATTGAAGCCTCTTTGAAGATTGTAGCATATGGATTTATACTGCATACAGATGCGTATCTCCGCAATGGCTGGAATATACTTGACTTCACCATTGTATCTGTTGGGTAAGGATATATCATATATTTTGTAAACGGCAGGTATTATAGATGCATAATTGAACTATCCTTATTGTATACGACACCCATGGGATTCCATGAAGAAAGTTGAATAAACTAAAGCGTTGAAATACCTGGGTGTCTTTATCCAAAGTTTTGAATACATGGAGTGCCACTCTATGTATGGACTATATTATTGCTGCATACTGGCTTAGCAGGCACCTGTGGACATACTATATTTTACTTTGGTGTGCGATCCATTCTGTTGCACTATATATATATATATATATATATATATATATATATATATATATATTAGCAGGGCTCAAGTGGGTACTTATGGCACTAAGCCTCACCCCCTACAGATACAGACCCACGATTTTTGTAGATGATTTACTAAACCAAAGGTAAAATAACAAATGGCAAACAAATGCATCAATAATTCATCAAATGCACATCTTAAACAGTATATTTCCAAAGACATTTTCAAGATTTACTGCCTTTTTTCTCTGGTCCATGTATAAGTGCATTGTATCCTCCAGCAGATATCACTGTTGGAAATATAGCCAGAAAATTTTCACTAAATATAGCCAGAAATTTTTTACACACTTTTCCCACTGCAATCTCAGCGTTTAGTAAATTTAGGGCATTGTGTTTTTCCAAGGTGACAGGTAAAAACTCAGTTCATTTTATAAACCAGGATTTATAGATTGCTATCATTTAGTGACAATGTACAGAAAAAAATGGTGACATTCACATTTCCCATAATACATTTTAAAAAAATATTTTAAATACTGGAGGTAAATCTGGGGCACCAATGTTATTGCAATCTTTTAAGGCATGGTTTTATCTGGCAATGATATTTAGCTGTAAAAAATGATATTATGTTACAGAGTTTTCTCAGTGATGCTGGAACAAATTAATAAACTTCAAGGCGTAACAGCCCCAGGTGGAAAAGGATCTGGATTTAATGTCAAAGCTTTGAGAGCCTTTCGCGTCCTGAGGCCCCTTCGACTGGTTTCTGGAGTACCCAGTAAGTTTTACCAAAATTTCTGATGAATTCTAAAGACAATTAACATAAGAGAATTTGTTTTACTAGTTATTTATATTGGTTGTACAAGATTGCTGCCTAGGGCAGACTGGAACAAGGGTGGTTACACAGATCTGTACAGTCAAGCAACAAAGGCAGGTGACATAGTACTACATATAACATTTAGGAAAACAAACCCTGGTAGTCTGCTAAAATCAATTGGTATATGTCTGTCATGAATATTTTCCGTTAGTAAGTAAGGGGAATGGGGGTAATGACAGGAAGAGATAGGCAGAATGTTGGAGGGCATCCCAGAAGGTGGCTAAACAAAGCAAAAATTAAATCTGCAATGAAGTTAAAAGTAAAATAGAAAAAGAAGAGCCCTTGAGGTAGGTGGCATTTTAGGGTGTGCTAACTGAGTCAGAACAGTCTATCTCAATGTGTCTCTTCCATGATTTCCTCAGAAAGGAGTTTAATAGTGTCCCAATAATGTCCAACAAACATGTAGGGAGCCTCCCAGGGCTTGTTTGCAACTCCAGGAGAGGTTTGCATACAAAGGGAAAAGTTTATGGAGAATGTTGGGCATCGGTACCAACATGATAGGAGTTTGTAGAGGGTTTCCAGCATTAGGATATTAATGGAGCATACAGAGATTGCTGAGTCTCAGAAAGATTTTTGAAACTATTGCTTTTTCCAATGGTTCAATTTAGTATTTTTATTTTATTCTATATACAATCACATGGCAATGACTAACTCTACATAATGTCTCTTTCAACTGCTATTTTATGGCGGTATCCATACTGCCTTCAGTGCTGGATTAAATAATGTAAGGTGTCAATAGTGTCAATCCGCTACCTCCTCTCATCTTCAACCAATTGGTGACCATATCCCATATCGACACCTTGTTACTAGAGGCTGGAGCAGGAGAAGGTCTTGTCAGCTGATACTTCTGAGCCAATCATTCCCCAGTTCAGTTCAGTTTTCTCCACCGATGCCATAGAATGTTTTTATCTTATGTTCCTTCTGTAATACATTATATAATATATTTTACTTACCTTTATATATTACTAATAATCACTTTATTGTAAGACGTGCATTGACATACCAAACAACATTAGCTAATTTATGTATTACTTGTAGTTTACAAATACTTAATTCATTTTATTTTTAATATTTAATTTTAAAACTAAAGAATGAACCTAGATTAATCTTATAATAAACATTAATAACATATGCTTTTTGAGTTTTGTTTTATTTATGTTGAAAAGATTTATTATAATTACACAACAATTACATTTGACCAATTTAATAATTATAAAAAAAAATTCTTGCGAAACATGCAGACTTGTCTAGGCTGTTGTATTACACCTCAGTATATTTGCCTAAACATATCCATTTGCATGTTTTAAAAATGTTGTATATTTTAAATTAAGTTCCCATGATATACACATTTTATTTGTGTCTGTATGTATTTGTTAATATATTTATATCTTCTTTGTTTACTTTTAATTGAAGATAATTGATAAGTTTATTTTTAACTGAAATGATGGTGATTTTAAGAGTATGGCATTCTAGGCTTTTTTCATAGTTCAAGGAAAACTGTGGATCAGCCCCAATATGTTCTATAACAAAGTATACCACGCAAACAAGTACTATGTTAGAAATGAATGTTTTACATTTACATTTCTATTCCAGGTCTTCAAGTGGTGCTAAACTCCATAATAAAAGCAATGGTTCCCCTTCTGCATATAGCTCTTCTGGTTCTTTTTATGATTATTATATATGCAATTGTTGGACTAGAGTTATTTTCTGGGAAGATGCATAAGACATGTTATTACACAGGAACAGGTGAGAATATTAAACAATGCAGTGGATATTGTTACAGTCATAACACAATGCCATTACCCCACAGCCGACAATGCTAGGAGAAGATAGTGATGCGCTCTCCACAATTCTAACTAGTCCAATAACTAGTGCAATAATATCTCACACGCCCCACCCACTCTTAGCAATAAAGAGAAGGACATCTGTATATAGAATTATAAAAGGAGGAATACATAGTAGGTGGGAGGAGAGGGGGGAAGTCAGGGGAATTATTTACTAAATATATTTCTTCTGTTTACAGATATAATAGCCACAGTGGAAAATGAGGAGCCTGCCCCATGTAGTACTACAGGCCAAGGCCGTCAATGCACAATAAACGGAACACAGTGCAGGGGATGGTGGCCAGGGCCTAACAATGGTATTACTCATTTTGACAACTTTGGTTTTGCTATGCTGACTGTATATCAGTGCATAACTATGGAAGGATGGACTGAGGTGCTTTACTGGGTAAGTGTCACGCTACTGCCTTGTACTGGTTGCATAAAATACCATATCATTTTATGTGGACACCGTCTTGGTTACAGGATAGACATTAAAGGGTTATACTAAATGGAATCATTTCTTGCAATGGTAGGATGGCTAGTGTTCCTCTGGGATCTGTACTTGGACAACTGCTATTTAAAATATTTATTAGTGACATTATGATTATGATATACAAGCGAAATTGATACAAAGATATGTAACAGGGATGACGCAACACAAGGGGTAACAATAACGATTGATTATCTGGGTAGGCTGGGGGAATGGTCAAGACTGTGGCAACCCAAACTCTCAATATAGCATTTATGTCATTACATAAGAGACTGAGGAGGAAAGGAATCTAGGAGTTAAAATTTATTATTATTTAAAGGTAACAAAGTATTGTAACAATGCATGGAGAAAGGTAGATATTTTGTATCGAAAGTATCGGAAAGCAAGAAAAAGTATTTCCACTTTTTAGGGCATTGGTACAGCCTCACCTAAAATACTGGGGCTGATCCAAAGGTGAGTGGTGCCAGCTCACATGATATTACTCTGCAAGATTTTGCTCTGCACATGCTCAGAACTGCTCAAACATTTAATAGTTTCCTCCTTTAATAATCACTAAACTACTGTATGTCTTTCTGTGATACTGGGTATACCTATTGTGAATCAACTAGTATTTTAAAGAAACAGAGCAGCAACCCAAACAATTTTCTTTAATTTACTTTTATTAGGCAATTCCTCTATGTAGAACCTGAAGTCAACCAGGAAATCTATGTCTTCTGCGTTTGATGGCATCAATAATCCCCTAAGACAGTGGTTCCCAAACTTTCTCAGTCAAGGCACCCTTAGGGTCTCCATATTTTTTTCAAGGCACCCCTAAGACAAAATAATTACCAAGAAGTCCCATTTTCAAAGTTTTTTTTATCAAATAGCGTAAAAACTATTTAGGTAAAGACAGAAATACTTCAGGTTGACATCAAATCTTGTGTTGCTCCTATACAAGAAGGAAAATCGAGCTTCTAAGAAACACAAGCAACGCACCACCACGTCGGGAAAAAACATTCTGTGGCACCCCAATGAGAGCGTCACGGCACCCCAGAGAGCCATTGCGCACAGTTAGCAAACCATTGCCCTAAGATCTTGAACTCTGGAGTCCTGGCAGCACAGCAATAATCCTATGCATTACTGTGCTATTGTACAAAATAAAATTGGATTCTGGGCCCACCTCTGCACCCCAGCCCAGGACACCATTTTCGGTGCTTTCCGCAACTCATCCCCCTTTTTCTTTAGTATTAACAGTTTACAGTCTAAAACAAATTACTGCAGACTCTCCTTTCCTATTGGTTTCTATTTATTTTCATTTAGCTTCCCTACTTGCCTCCTACTATGAACTTGTCAGATGTCATTTCCAGAACTGGATCATTCTTTGGCTCAGTGTCAGTTGATCATACAAGTAGCAGGTGCAAGTTGAACTTGGCTCCATCTCCTAGATCTAGCTGGTTATTTATTTTGGCAGTTGCAGGCACATATTTAGTCTGATTATACTGTCTGTCTGACACATTTTCTTTTATTCCTTGCCATTATGTGTATTAATTAGTCTGAGAATGGAAGACAGATCTTTAAATACTTGACTATATCTTCCATTCTAATAAATGTAAGAAATCCAGTCTAGCCTTGGAGTGTCACAGCACCTGCCTGTTATGTCCTGATTACCATGTTCAAAAATTCCTGCAGATATAATAGCCCAAATGAAATTGTTTTCTGGTAGCAGAGATGCGTTCCATTGGTATTGGAAGTGATTTGATCAGGCAAAGGGCATCAGCAGATGTCACTTATTTTAGAGCTTATTTTAACTTGTGATTTTTTTCTCCATCAGGTAAATGATGCTATTGGTAATGAATGGCCCTGGATTTACTTCGTCAGCCTTATCCTTCTGGGTTCTTTTTTTGTGTTGAACTTGGTGCTTGGAGTCCTGAGCGGGTATAACTTTTGCTTTATTATATATTTCTAGTGATCAGCTTCTCCACAACAGTGAGCAAACCAAGGTTTAGAAAAGTGGGGATGTTGTCCATAGCAACCAGATTCATGCTCATATCCTCCAATATGTAAAATGATATTGAGAGGTCCTGTTTATAAAATTTAGACCTTTGAGTGTTTTAATATCCGGTTTGTAGAATTATTAATAATAATAATATTAATAATAATAAATAATATAATTTTCTGAACAAGTTTAATAATTATATTGAGTACATGAACTTTTGGATCTTATTTTTCTTCAGCGAGTTTACAAAGGAGCGTGAGAAAGCCAAATCTCGGGGTGCTTTCCAAAAGCTGCGGGAACAACAGGCAATGGATGAGGATTTGCGGGGTTATTTGGACTGGATCACTCATGCAGAAGTTATGGACCCAGACATGGAACCAGGAGATGGTGAGTGTTGGAATGTTAACGGTGGGTAAAAAAATTCTTCCCTTCTTCACTGTTCTCCTTTTCTTCCATTTAGGATTCTCACAGCTAGAGGAAGGTGGTTCCGAAACTGACAGCCTTTATGAAATGGAGGGAATCAACAAATGTATTGCCTTTTTGTGAGTTTGCATATATATTAATAAAACACAAAACCAATGAAATCAATAATTAAATGACATTTACACAGCATCTAAAATCTATTTCTGATCTTTGCTTAGCCGTCAGTGGCGTCATTGGCACAGACTGCTCCGAAGAAAAAGTCGTGCTCTTGTCAAGTCCAGATTCTTCTACTGGCTTGTTATTATAATTATCCTTGTCAACACTATCACTATTGCAACTGAGCACCACAATCAAAGTGAAGCGTTAACAAGGGCCCAAGGTAGGATGATTTTTATTTTTCTTTGTAATTTCATAGTGGAAAATCCCTAAAAATGTTATACATGCATCTCCCTCATCCCCCCCCCCTAACAAAATAGCTCAAGCATGACCATGAATCACATAATTTACTAGAGAGCAGGGTCAGTACGCCACAGAGGATAAATAATAAAGACGTTTCTTTTACATGTATTTCTCTATGTACCTAGCCCCATGTAATACTGTTTCACCCACCCTGCACTCATGACTTAAGCTGGCCATACACAGAACGATAAATGGTTCCACTTAATCGATTTTTCAAAAAATCGTTCTATTGTTTAAAAAATATACTCTGTGTGGGAACAATTGTTTCAAATGATTGACCAATATCGTTCAAAAACTGTGTTTTTTTATTTTTATGCACACTGAAATTGTTTTTTTCTGTAAAAAATCGTTCAGTGTATGGGAATTTGCAATACAAATTTTCATCCAATCTTCAGATTGGATGATATATCTTGTAGTGTATGGCTTGCAAGTCAAGAATGGGCAAAACCATGTTGAATTGCAGGGGAGGTAAATTGAATTAATTGCAATCAGTATTACAGGTGAGAGATGCTTCCTGCATGCACTAACATTCATTTTACCACCCCTGCAATTCATCATGGCCCATTCTTGAGTAAATCAGTAGTGCCTAAACATCTGAATTTGGCCTTTTGTCACGATAATGGGACAACTATCACATTTTCCTGATAACATTTCTGCTTTTTTGCCGTGAATGAACATAAAAGGCACAGGGCTTGGGAGTATGTGGGAGGGGCACCCCATACGTGGGGTGGCCCATAGGCAGGCTTTGGGCAGGGTTAATGCCACACTAGGGGCAGGGACCTATTTGCCCCAGTCTGCTCGGGGCAAATGTTGGAGGCATGCAACACAATTCTTAACACCATAACAAAGTTATTTCTTTCCCCACACTAAAACTGTTTAAGGTCAAGGAAGGAAACAACTAGTGCTGGGTTAATGCCACGACATATGCCACGACATTGTTGACTGGCCATTTATTAATATACTTGCCTGAATATAGACTTATGAAATGTGGTGTTAATTGTATAGTAAGGAGTCTTCCCTCACACAAGAGCTAGGATGCAGTGGTTATCTGGCTCCAGTCTGGATCGTGGCGACTACTATTATTTGGCTTCTTTTGATTCACATCTGTGCAACCTAAAAATTACACGCCTGACCACTACAACTGGGTAAACACATTTTTAAAAAACAGCCCAGACAATTGTGGTTAGGTGACAATGAAATGCTTGTAGATTTCTACTTCTCTCTAGTGATTTTTCTGTAAATTAAAGTGTAAAGTGTAAAGTGTAGCTTAAAGTGACCGATCAGAATCTAGCTGTCATTTTCTAGAATGCATGGTGAATGTAATTCATATTAATGGTTGTTATACGCAACATCTCTACTTCCCCTCTCTAGACTCATAGTATCATATGATAAAAGAAAGAGTTAGTGCGCTGTTATGTCAGAACATGAAAGCATACTGAAATAACCCTAGCAAACAATGCAATTATTTGTCACAAAGTACATCTTGCCATGTATAATTCAGATGCTTTGTTTTATCTACAGATATTGCAAATCAAGTGTTACTTGCGGTGTTCACAATGGAGATGATCTTGAAGATTTATGCCCTTGGATTTCAGTCGTATTTCATGTCACTCTTCAATCGGTTTGATTGCTTTGTTGTATGCACTGGGCTTATTGAAGTATTGCTGGTTTCCAGCAACATCATGTCTCCACTTGGAATATCTGTTCTAAGGTGTATACGTCTTCTTCGAATTTTCAAGATTACACGGTAAGTATATAGAAAGCTAGAAATATTCTTATTATAAGTCTCATTTCTTGGAATCTTAGCAAATAATATTCATGTTAGAATTCTAGAAACAAATGTTTTGAGTAAATAGGAGTAATTTGCTTTATAATATTAAGAAGCAAATCAAATAGTTTCCCACGGACAGCAGGAAAACACAGTCATTATCAATAATGAACATTTCTCTGATCCAGCAAGTTTGGCCCATCCAGGTACAACACCTGTATTTTCCATATTGTCAGATGATCCCCACTACCGGGAAAATGGTCTGCTCCACATGATCCAATGTCTGTATAGATTGAAGCACGATTGACATGCATGCTCATGCTATTTACAATAAATAAGGTAGGTACAGAAAAATATGGTAGGTGGCAGGTATAGATATACAAGGATGAAGATTGTTGCCTATTCTGCCACCATCTATAATATGTAATCGTTTATTATTAGATAAATGGCACAATTCAATCAATTGTTGAACTTATAAGAGAACTGATCTTTCCTAACCCAAGTTCATATAACAGAAGTGGTCAGAATCTGCATGCAATAAGCAAAAGCAATTCTGCCAGTATGCAACCATTGACATTTATTTGATTCACCTTAAAATTCAATATGGTGTTGTCGATATGTACATTTCTACCTCTTTTCCCAATGTCTGCGAATCTGCTTCTGGTGACAAATAATCATTGCACAACATGCATTAAATGGTGCACATTCACAAGTACTAAAAACATTTTAGTGAACATATTACCGATCCACATGCAGCTCCAGAGCCTTCAATACTCCCGACAAGAACCTATTAAAGCTCTGATTACCTCTCTCCAGACTGCCACACTCTTTCCCTACTAGACTGACATGGAACTAATCTGCTATGCGTAACTACCAAGTCTAATCTGGGGTTCATGTTTTCTTGCTGTATCCCTGCATTCTCAACTGATAATTTTTACTATATATAAAGTGGATTATATTGCAGAGAACATAGCCTTAGTGTAATTAATATCTTACAGTCAAGAGATTATTGGAATATTGGAAAATATTGAAAATATTTCATGGATAAAGAGGTCAACATAATTAAGGGATAAATATAAGAGTGAAGTTAAACCTAAGTTCAGTGCATATATAGAGTTCATCTAATAATAGTAGTGTTACTACATTCTAGTAAAAAGATATTACATTAATTGGCAAGTTACAAAGTATTTGGTAAATTGCTACTAAGGACCTATGCATTCTGCACTAGATATTCTGGAATGTTTCCACCCTAAAAGCACTTTTTACAGAATCACTGTAGGTCTCTAGATCATGTGAACCTTGTAAGGGACTTATTATCCTTTATTACTGAAGTCAATTTTACTCTCTCAACCATAGTGCGGAACAATGGATTTTTGGATTCAACATGGTGGCCTATATTTACTAAACTGTAGGATTAGAAAGTAGGGATGTTGCATAGCAACCAAACAGGTTCAAGCTTTTCGTTTCATTTTACATCCTGGTTAACTCCAATCTCTGATTGGCTTCTATGGGCAACATCCCCACAATTCCCATAAATTTAGTCCCATAAATCAAGAGAAAGAATATTTCATAATTTGCAGTAAAGTAAAGGATCACTCAGAAATAAGCAGTGTTTTGACTTTTTACAGTACATTCCATATGTATACTGTGGTATCACCAAGCAAATTTGAAATAGCAAGAGCTTTTTAGTATCATAGTAGTTCCCTCTATAAATAGTACTGCTAAATGGTACATTGTTTCAATAAATGCGACACACCATGATTTGTAATGCTTAGGCATTTATGACCTCAAAAAGTGATATTCTAAGTAGTTTAGAGTGATTTTGTATATATAATACTATTCTATGACTTTTTGTTTATCTGAATTTAACCTCAGTGTTGTATGCTCTTTCAGATACTGGACATCCTTGAACAACTTGGTGGCTTCTTTGCTCAACTCTGTGCGTTCAATCGCGTCCCTTCTCCTCTTGCTTTTCCTCTTCATGATCATCTTTGCCCTTCTTGGAATGCAGATGTTTGGTGGAAAGTTTGACTTTGACGACACAGTGATACGAAGAAGCACCTTTGACAATTTTCCTCAAGCACTGATCACTGTCTTCCAGGTACACCCATTTAGTAGACAGGAGAAATAGAAATAACAGAGACAGATGAAAATATAACTAATCCTAGAACTACTGTACTGTATGCATCCCTGTGTCCCTAGTATATGTTGTATAACTCCGATATTACCACCATAACTAACATAATAACTAACAAAATAAGCTGAAAATATATGATGGTGAATTTAAACATAGCATATGTGTATCTTATACAAAGCCTTTAAGACACCATGTACAGGGTCTAAGGACAACTTCTACCTAGATGGTTCCATACTGAGATGTTTTCATATGTTCATAATATACTTGTGTGTAGGGTAGTAAAAATGTCTATAGGTTGAGACCAGGCTGGAAGTGGGGTAGGGATGGTATATGGTGGTATGTCCAACTGAGTTAACAGAACAACTGTTAAAGGGTCCTAGGGAGTGTTTAATGTAACCTTATACACTCCCAGTTTCTGTGTGCAATTCCTAGATGCTCTTATTAACTATCTTCAATGTGTGTAATCTTTCCAATCACATCTGACCTATTTAACTCCTTTGCTGAAATAACATAAATCACAAACTTATACTTGTATATACACTTATATCTATTATAGTAACTAACGCACACTCACTACATATAAGTAAATCACTTAACTTCTAATGAACAATATATAGCTACTTCACCAATATACAGGTTATAGAATACAATATACAAATATACAGAAAATATACTTATGATATAAGAAGTTCAGCCAGGTGTGTCCTCATCCAAGCACCAAGAGAGACTGAGTATATGTGGCCACTTCCTGTGTCCAGTAAACATATGTGAATTGGAATTGGCATTGAGGTTGTGAGTTGGGGGATGTAACACTATCAAACGAATGCTCACAGCCATGTGGTTGGGGGGAAGGGAGATGCCTTACAAAATACTGTATACTATAATACAAATAATAATAATATCATATTGTATCATCTTCATCAACAACCAAATCTCCATTCACTTCTATTGTTTTCTCTGTTGTCACTTCTAAATGTCCATACAAGCACTTCTAAATTTCCACTTCATTTATTTACAAAAAAAAAAAAAAATACCTGTAAAAAAACGAAATAAATTCAATAAAAATTTACTCACCCTTCTGATGTCTTCGCTGGGCACCGAATCATCACGTATATACAGTGCCGTCACGTATATACGTATTCCTCTCCGTGCAAGACGGATGACGCCGCACCACTCGCAGTTTCAAACTCATTTGGCGTGTTTGTAACATGGGAGACATATGAGTTTCAAAATTTTCTAAGGTGCAAGTTTACTTCTCAACTTAAACTCGCAGGCGAGTTTGGTAAAACTCGCAGATTTAAATAGAGGTGCCTTTTGCAGGCAAGTTTAATATCCTTCTTGTGTGCAAACAATGGTTAATTACAAGCCATATAAAAAGGAGCATTTCTATGCAGCACTTTCTTTTACCTGATCACCATGTATGCTGTCTTAGGCGCAGACTGTATAGCAGTGGCTACTATGCTTGCACACAGTACATGTGAAGGGGAAGCTGAGGAACACCACAACCTGCACCAGAACCAGGTCCAGCTCAGGGAATACACACTCAAGTACACAAACAGGGATGGGGTAAAATATAGAAAATAACAAAAAATTACAACATAAACCCAAAAATAGAAAGTGCACAACAAAAGGCCAAATTACTATCACACACACAGTCAGAAATCACTTAATACTATTCTCCAATCTCCTCTAAACACTCTCAAAAACACACCTCTCCCTCCCTGTCACACTCCAAAAAAACCCTAACTTTAATCTCTAAATGGGCACTTTTCCAGAAACCCTTTCAAAATGAACTCGCAGATGTGAGTTTCATGTATCTACAGGCGAGTTTAACTAAACATGCCAGTATAACTCACGAGTTTGATGAAACTCGCCTCCCAAACTCGATCAAACTCGCCCGCATGTATAACTCGTGGTTACAACAGGCCCCATAATAAACTCACTTCACAACTGCGAGTTAAACTCTCCATTCCATCTCAACCTTAGCAATTTTCCCCCTGAATCTGGTCCAGTTATTATCATATTTTCTTGCACACATATCCAAAACATGTGTATTTTTTCATAACACTTGGAAACCAATTACAGTATTTTAGCTTTTTCTCGTTGCTGACAGACTTATATTAAACTGTGGTTTGCAAGTCTTTATAGGAAAAACACAATTTAACAGACAGGATTTCAAAACGCCAGCGGTTATACTGCAAAATACATTTTGAATCTGGAAACTATACAAATTGTGTAATATATACACAGTGTCTCCAAAGCAATGTGCCAAATACAAGGCAGATTTTATATTCGGACTGATATAACAAACAGAAGGAAAGCATGTTTCACTAACATTGATTGATGATTAATTGAACAGGTTACATTGTCCATTGGTTTGTTATGCAAAACATAAAGTAGCATGAGAGATAGAAAAGAAAGAAGAATAGAGGAATGCTGCTGACAAAATGAGAATAACTTGCCCTAATGTGATCTTAAATCTATAATGGGTTTAATATAGGGATTATTATACTTTTACCATGTGGATGTGATTGTAATGCAGCAAATTTCTACCATCACCACACACAGATTGTTCAGCAGTCACAGAGGGTTTCATGACAAGCACATGAAATATTACTCAGTGTATGTTATCTCCATAGCACTGTTTAGTATTGTATTGAACTATTAAAATAGCACATTGTACCAAAGATGGCCAGCAGCATGGTGGAAATGCTTTTCTGCTGACCTGTCAAATTGCTGTTGACTAGATCATACACTGGATTTTCATGCTCTCTCATGTCAGCAGACATTGCAGCAGTGGGTTATTATAGTGGTGTCATTTAAGCATACTGTGGATTGTTAATCCGTTTCAACATACCAATATTGATAGCCAGTGAGCTACCATTCAAATAAGGTAATAGTCAAATAGATTGTTGTGTATTGTTACTTTAGACATTGAAAACAAATGAATGAATGCATCTGTTGCTTTTGTCACCTTACCATATATATAGAGTCAATTGCTAACAGCTGTGATATACTAACAACCTGAAATGGCCCACACGCCGGCTTCTGCGTGTCTTCTAGCAGCAGCAGCTGTTTCCTATATGATAAACAAACCCAGCTCCCTTCATAATGCTTTTTAAAAACTGTACCTACGCTTCAATTTCCCTGCAATCTCCCTGCTTAGTAAATATAGGCCAAAGTCTGGATCTCGTCCAGTCTGAATAAATGAAGCACTTCATAATTAACCACATTATTCTCGACCATTTCACTCTATTGAAAATATCAGCATAACTCATCTGCTGTCCCTGCTTCTACAGATACAACTTCTGGTGATCACTCTTTTACAAAAGATAATCTTACCCCATGACCACTTACAGCCTATAACGTGATTCATTTTCTTCCTTACTCTATAATGGAATATTGCATTTTATAGCATGATTTGTTCTTAATGATACAGGTTATTAAAATAGCATGTTTCTCAGTGTAATATTTTTACCTGTTATTAATTTGATTATCTTACCCAAAATGCCGTATGGGTGTTTTTAACATAATTTTGTTTCATACAGGTTTTGACTGGAGAGGACTGGAATTCTGTTATGTATAACGGAATCATGGCATATGGTGGCCCTACCTCGAATGGAATGTTCGTTTGTATCTACTTTGTTATCCTATTCGTCTGTGGAAACTGTATCCTTAATGTCTTAAGTTACAGTGTATTGTAATTCTACACAAGGCACATAATAATATGTTTGATGTCATTACAGTACAACACAAAAATATATTATTTCATGTGCTCGATCTGTATATCTCATATTATCTTAATGTTATATCCATTTTGACCTAAATTCACTAATCAGGGATATTCTAGGGATTGAAAAGAGGGGATGTTGCCTATAGCAACCAATCAGATTCAAGCTCTCAGTTGAATTTGACATACTGGAGAGTGTGAGCTTGAATCTCATTGGTTGCTATGGGCAAGATCCCTACTTTTCAATCTCCCTGCAATCTTCCTTGCTTAGTATATACCGTATATACTCGAGTATAAGCCGACCCGAATATAAGCTGAGACGCCAAATTTCACCTCAAAAAAATAGGATAACACATTGACATAATACAGGACAGTGACTCAAGTATAAGCCGAGGGGGGCACTTTTAGCACAAAAAAATGTGCTGAAAAACTAGGCTTATACTCGAGTATATACAGTATATGTATTAATACATCAATAACATTCAGTTCAGTATTTGAGAAAAATATACAAATAAATTAGATACATTGATGCATATGTCATTCTTTACGTTCTTCTTTAATTGGAATAGTGAGCACTATGAAAATTGGAACAATGAATTGTTGAAATAAATAAAAATGTTATGTTTTGCGTTACTTTGGCAGTCATGTGATATTGTTTTTACATGGTAGGATCATATGGTTTCTTTCCTTAACAAACTGCAGATATTTTGCTAAATGTATTTCTTGCTATCGCTGTTGATAACCTTGCCGAAGCTGAGAACCTTACCTCAGCACAGAAAGCAAAGGCTGAGGAAAGGAAACGCAAGAAGCTGGCAAGGTAAGACACCAATAGTGCAATCTGACATAAAAGTTGAGGTTGGTTTTTAAGATGTATATTAAGGAAAATTATATGATAAGTTTGTCCTTGGAATGTTGAAGTAATCACAAGCCTGTTACCTCCCTATAGAAAGATCTAACACACCCTCGTCCCAAGAAATTGCCTGCTATTTTTATAGCAAAGATATGTAGGCAGGGTACAAACCATTGGGTTGTTTGATGAAGGTGCACCAAGGATGACAGTATGATGTTTATGAGTTATAAGTATGAAATATATTTGCATGAATAAGGAGGAAATGTGTAAGTTTAAAAAAAAAAATTTGTACATAAAACATTTTCATGTATTCATGTATGCAATAGAGAAAACAAACAGAGAGGGGTATATTTACTAAGCAGGGAGATTGCAGTGAAATTCGATTTTGGGGAAGTTGCCCATGGCAACCAATCAGATTTGAGTTCACATTCTCCAGAGTGTAAAATGAAACTGAGAGCTCAAATCTGATTGGTTGCCATGGGCAACTTCCCCAAATTCGAA
>JABWIB010001160.1:60589-75622 GCA_016617825.1 Platyplectrum ornatum
AGATAGATAGATAGATAGATAGATATGAGATAGATAGATAGATAGATAGATAGATAGATAAATAGAAGATGCAATTCTATTTCTAAATAAAAGTTCCCCTATTATGACATCTTACTTTAGCATACATTAAAGTCATAACTGACATATATAGCTGTACATTACGGAAACCCTGCATGTGATAATATTAAAATACATGCATGGTGTCGCGTGAAAATGTTTCTCAAATATAATATGTAATTTGATTAATGATCATTTGTTTAATTTTGCTCTACTTGCAGCTAAAGATAGATGAATTTGAGTCTAATGTAAATGAAATTAAGGATCCTTATCCCTCTGCTGACTTCCCAGGTGAGTTTCCTTTCCTGAAAACTCTTCACTATTACAAAAACTATTTACTATTACAAGAAAAGTCTAAACATTTTCCTGCCAAAACCTTTTGCACAGTTTATAGGCAGTTTATTACTGCTAATTAGACTTATTCAGCCACACTGGACCACTGGACCACTCTGGGCAACATCCCCACACCCATAATCTCCCTGCAATCTCCCTGCTTAGTAAATTTAGACCCATGACTAAAATGATAATGGTGAGAAAGTGTGGTTAAAGTTGTTTCCAACTTTCTATACCATTTTTAATTCTTCATTCTTTTAACCATTATCTATAACCAAATCTAATGTATCTATTTTTGTTTGTCATAAGTCCTTTACTACTTTTTATAATGCATTTTGTTTCTAAGGTGATGATGAGGAGGAGGAACCTGACATTCCTATAAGTCCTCGCCCTCGACCCCTAGCAGAGTTGCAGCTAAAAGAGAAAGCAGTGCCCATGCCAGAGGCCAGCTCTTTCTTTATTTTTAGCCCCACAAACAAGTAAGTCATTAAATGGAAGTAGATTAATTGCATAGTAATGCCTTAAAACTAAAAAAAATAAGAGGAATATTGAAAAATGTTTTTCTCTGCTTTCAAAGTACTAGAAATGAATTGTACCTTGCATTACATTAGAAGTTTGCCCAGGTTTACACTTTTTTTACCCTTACTTGAAAGGGATGATCCAGAGCTACATATTCACCTATTTTTGTGGTGTAGGGCAGTGGGATTTAGCTCTGCACGTGCAGAATGGTAGCCAACACAGAAAGTCAGACACGGATCTACCCATCTACTTGTATTCACTTCCATGTACTCTGTTGTAGCAGGCCGTATTCATTGCGCTTCCGTCTATAACTTGACACCAGCTCAGGAGCTGGTGTAGATGTAAAATGGAGGTAACTTTTATGTAGAACATGGCCCTAACTGCAGTGGAAACATAATACTACACATGTTAAAAAATATTAATAAATATTAATCAATAAATGTTTAAAACACTTTTTTTTCAAAGAAATACACAAAAATGTTGACTTTTAAGGCCTGAATAGCAGAGCACTGCCACATATTCTGCTTCAACATGACGTAAAAAGAGTCTACTACACATTAAAAATGATGCATGCAGCTTTATCAGGTCTAAAGTCTGCAAAAGCCCTTATGTCTTCTGGGAACAAACTTATGTGTGCAAATGTTTCTGTTATGACCACCAGTGTGACTGATGCTACAGACATGAAGACTGATTTTTTTCTCTATCTTTTGGTTATTTATAGGATTAGAGTATTATGTCATCGCATCATCAATGCTACCACATTCACCAATTTCATCCTGCTCTTCATATTATTAAGTAGCATCTCTTTGGCTGCTGAGGATCCTATACGACCAGAATCTTTCCGTAACCAGGTGACAGTCATTCTTGGTAACGTGAGATGCAAGCAGAGATATATTAGTAATAATTGGTACATAGTATGTGAGAGTCACAATTATCTACTTGTAATTCAAATGTATTGCTAATTTCTACCTGGAAAAGTCCTACCTCTTGCTGAGACCTAGAAAAATTTACATGAGATATCATGACGTCATTATGTGTCTTATTTTGTGGTTAAACCAGAAACCATGGTTAATACCTTTAGTACTAAATATTTGCTTTTCTTAAAGGAATGGATGACATTTTTTATCAGATAAATTTTATGCTAAAGATGTTTAAATTACCTTTTATAGCATTTACCTATTTACCTTTCAGATTCTCTCTTATCTTGATTATGTTTTCACTGCCATTTTTACAATGGAAATCGTCCTCAAGGTAAAAAGCCATTATCAGTGTTTTTATTTTTCTTTATTCATTTCCCTTCATTTTTGTTTGCTTGGTGTTTTGGTAATGCCATTATCTCTTTTATCCCAGATGACCACATATGGTGCTTTCTTGCACAAAGGGTCCTTCTGCAGAAACTATTTTAACATCCTTGATCTGTTGGTGGTTGGAGTCTCCCTCATCTCCATGGGCATTGAGTGAGCAATTCATATTTACAGTTTGCTTAACTATTGTTTGAATATTTAATATTAGTAAATATAACCTATACAAATAAGAAACCCAACATTGACAAATCTCCATTGCAAAACACCCGTCAGCCCACATGTTTCTTCTTTATAACCTACTAGTTTATAATACATTGCGCTTTAACAGGTATTAACCTGCTTAGCACAGCTAGTTATTTGAAATGTTAAGCTAATATATTAGACTTAGATATATGCTAATATAAGCCATAGGTTCTATTACCAGCAAAGGCTGATCCTTCATTGGTGTTTTAGTATTCGGTCTGCAGTGATTGGGGAGGCACACTTAAGTGTTGCACTGATGTATATTTAAAAACATATACAAATACTGGTATTACTTGGCAGGCCAATAATTGTATAGTGGTCTTCCATGAAAATGTCTGCCCAGCATTACACGTCCAAAATGCCAAAACTGTGAAACAAGTATTCTAAACAGTTTCATGACATTTTCAGGTTATAGTACTTTTAATGACTTTTTGCTTTTCGCTGGGTTTGGAACAACCCCTGGAACTTAATTAGTGCGTCTGCTATAACCACAACATAGTAAAATTATGTGTTTCTCTAAAATAGTTCCATCTATAAAGTTAATTCACTTTTTATCATCTAAAATGAATATTATTTTTTATATTTAAGGTCTAGTGCTATTTCTGTTGTGAAAATTCTAAGGGTTCTCAGAGTTTTACGTCCTCTCCGAGCTATAAATCGCGCGAAAGGTCTGAAGGTAAGTAAAGTATGCTAATTCAAGTGCTTTACGTCTTCACTTGCACATATAAATTATTTTGGTTATCTTTTTGTATCTTTCAACAGCATGTAGTCCAATGTGTATTTGTGGCTATTAAAACCATTGGAAATATTGTCCTGGTTACAACACTTCTTCAGTTCATGTTTTCCTGCATTGGTGTGCAGCTGTTTAAGGTAAGAAATCTAAAAAGAAAATCTATTGCTATATATAATAGATGGCAAAAAATTGACACATTAAGACATATATGTGAAACGTGCATTGGCAGGTTTGTTTCTTATTTGATACAAACTGTATGTTTTAAAAAAAATTCTGAAACTCCTGATTGCGACTATGGGCCAGATTCAGATCTTTAGGCACTAATCACTTAAGCTGGCCATAAATTATACGAAAAATCATTCCAATCAAAGATTTTTCAAAAATCGGACGATTTTTTTAAATGTATTGGATGATTTTTTCAAACAATCAGCTGATATTCTTCAAAAACCGTTGTCACAATTTTTTGATCTTTTGGATCTTTTCATCTGCACAAACTAAAATAGTTTTTTAGGTAAAAAATCATTCAGTGCATGGGCAATAATCCTGCCATTAAGACCCACTGTATAAGCATAAACCAAATTATTTTTTTAAAGTACTTGCATATTTTTTAAAGTATAATTGGTTCATTTTTCATCCAATACACGGCCATACACGGAACGATAAATCGTTCCAATCCACAGTTTTTTCAAACAGCCTCCAATTTTCTGGGTAAAATTGTTCAGTCTATGGGATATTTTTTTAACCAATCGGCCAATAACGTTCAAAACATCGCCAAACGTTTTTTAGGTAAAAAATCGTTCAGTGTATGGGCACTTGCAATAATCCTGCCATTTAGACCCACTTGAGCATACACCAAATGATTTTTTATGTTTTTTTAATCGTTTGGACGTTCTAATATGCATAATTTGTATAACATACAATCATTGTACAGTGTATGGCGGCTTCCAATTCCTTAAATAGAAAAAAAAATTGTCCATTTTTCATCATATCGTCAGATTTAAGATTTATCTTATAGTGTATGGCCATCTTAAATCATGAGTGCCTAAACATCTGAATCTAGCCCTATAAGAGCAACCACTTGGTTGAGTGGAGTGCTCAACCTCATTGAATGTGTGATAGTTCTTCATATGTACTTATGGAACAGTATCCGTGTTTGCTTTTAGTTCTGTCAGATCTTTTATACCAGCTGGGTCTGGAGTAAATTCTGGCAGTATTTTGTAGCTTTAAATCAGACTTTCCAACTCTCCTGTAATCTCCAGGAGACTCCCAAACTTTGGGCACATATACCAGGAGAGTCAGAAAATAAAGCCCACCCAGCCCAGCAAATGCATGGGGTTTGATGTCACAGGGACGGGGTTATGGGCATGATTTGCATAAGAATTCAGAACAATCAGGGCTGCACTAACCCACTAACATACATACAGTCATGTTCTTACCTCTCACACTGGCTGACTCCTGACAGCCAGGGAATACTAACCTTATGCAATTATAATGGGTACATTATGCAATTATAATGGGTACACTCAAAATAAAATTTGTGAAAAACTTAATAGAAGAGAATGATTAATGACACAGTAATTGCTTAAATATGCTGCTTTTGATTATTTTTAGGGTAAATTCTACAGCTGTACTGATACAACCAAGATGACAGCAGAGGAATGCCAGTATGTTTAACTTCAACACTTTCGTTCTTAACCACTGTTCTTAATGTCTTTATTCTTCTTATAAATCACCACTTCCTCTTTTATAGGGGTTATTTTATTGAGCAACGAGAAGATGACATAACCCCGGTTAGGCTGAAGCCAAGAATTTGGACTCATAGTGACTTCCATTTTGATAATGTCCTCTCTGGAATGATGTCTCTTTTTACCATTTCTACCTTTGAAGGTTGGCCCCAGTAAGTACAGTCCAGGCAGTGTTTTCATAATTCTAACCGTGAAAAAAAACATGCATATTTTGTAATACATGCATATTAATGCACATTAATTATATGTTTCATAAAAAAACGATAAACATATACAAAAAACCTATAAACATATATCATAATATGGACAAAATACAAGCACAGTAAATAAATTACTACAGAAAACTATCAAGGCACTTTTTGAAATGATCAACAGCAAGTGTAATGCAATAATTTGGTGTTTTTATTTGTATTAATGAAAAATGTTAATCTACTTTTTCCAATATTTATATACATTTTCTATTTAAATAGATTTTTGATTTTTTATTCCTATTTATTTGATAAAGATTTATATATTTTTGATATTTTCTTTTATATGACCTCTGTTAACTTTAGCATATCGTCACTGTTCTTATACATAAAAAGCTTTTGATAAGCAGTATGTCAACCAACTAACTGTAAGGCTCGCAGACACTTTAAATGAAACTATTTATCGCTCTTGCGTCTGTTTTGGAGGTGCACATACTTCTCTGTGTTACAGTAGCCATAGAGTGCATATATTCCTTTACTCATTTTTTGGGCTGCAATGCTGGTTTGTCTTGTTGTGACCATCTGCCCCCTAGAGTCTAAATTGGACATTTATCTTGACAAAAGAAAGCTGGTACTAAAATTAGTATTCTAAAAAATAGTAAAATAGGCTCAAACAGGAGATGTTGGGATAAAAAAGATATATTCCAATCTATTAAAATAAAATATAAAAAAATATTTAAATTAAAAATAAAAACAACTGATTAATTGCTAATATGATATGCATTAACAACACTATTTACATAAGACAACATACTGGAACATACTGGAAACAACTCAAAACAACTCAAAATATTGAACTTCTTTTATGGCGGCCGTCTAATATCCAGTCTATAGATAATTTTTCTATAATTGGATTTGATTCTAACAAAATCCTTTACCTCGAAGAGTTGTGGCCACAATAATAGAATCAGTTTTTTTTAGATATTTTATTGAATAGAAGTGTGTGTTCTTTATATCATGTCTTTTTTAATTAACTTGATTGTGTCTAGCCAAGCGCTCCTCTTCTTTTTATTTTTCATTTAAGATTTTCTTTGGGGGATTATGGTCACCCCCCTCTCAGTAAGCAGCTGGAGAGAGAGAGAACATGATATGGATAAATACTATTGTACTACTATTGTAAACATATTCAACACTCATATCATAGGTGAAGCTATCCTGGGGTCATGATTTTCCCATGCAAGTACCAATTCTGCATTCAGATTCATTAATATTTTTTTCAAAGCCCCTGAAACTGGAGGCATTTTGGAATTAGTTTTATGTGATTTATTTGCTAATTAGTATTTTCTTACATCATCAAAGAATATCCCTAGCTAGGTATGTTATTCAATTAAAAACTACATATACCATAACTGTCACAACCACAGAATATCTAAAGTACTATTTTGCTTTGGATCAATGCATTAACTTAAAGAAAAAAAACTTTTTGTGACAACTATGTACAAAACCTTTTAAATTCTTTACATTTACAATGACATTTTATATTTAACTACAAATTCCAACAATACAGTTTGCTGCAATAACAATATTAATTTCTTACATTTGTCAACAGGTTACTGTACAGAGCGATAGACTCACACACTGAGGATATGGGACCCATCTATAATTACCGCATTGAAATTGCAGTCTTCTTCATTATCTACATTATTCTCATTGCATTCTTCATGATGAACATCTTTGTGGGCTTTGTCATTGTCACCTTCCAGGAACAAGGGGAGCAGGAGTACAAGAACTGTGAATTAAACAAAAACCAAGTAATAACTTCTCCTGTTTTCTCTTTCTCCTAGTAGATTATTTTTTCAATGCCCTTATTATAAATGATATTGTACAGTTTACCGTTTATATTTATTATTTCTCACTTATTAATAGATGGTACTGTGTTTCTATGTTTCCCCCTCCAACAGAGACAGTGTGTGCAGTATGCTCTGAAAGCCCGCCCCCTGCGACGATATATCCCAAAAAACCCTCATCAGTATAAAGTCTGGTATTTGGTTACCTCTTCATATTTTGAGTACCTGATGTTTGCACTTATTATGCTGAATACCATCAGCCTGGGAATGCAGGTATGTCCTAATTTATTAATAAAAAGCTATTGTTTACTATGTTTCACTATATAAAATGCTCTGATTGGAATGTGAAATATATTTTTACTTGCAAAGCATCATGTATTAAATGTTGATTTCAATACATTTATGTATAAGGGATAAATCTAGTTGATAAACTACCTATTGTTGATGGATTGTTCAAGGTATTAAACTAATACTAAAGCTGAGCATACCCTTAAACAATTATCGCTGCCAGGAGGTGACCAATAATCAGGACAATTTCCCTGGGGAAGTGTTCCGATTATTGCCGCCACTCACTGGAGTCACAATCAGTACTGAGGATGGAAGGCAGAGATTGACAGGAGGCTCTTCAGCAGATTGGCTGCAAGAGCCTCGAGTATATCTCTGCAAAGGAGAAGAACTGCTGGCAGTGCATGGGTGGACGGACGCTTAGTTGGTAAGTGCCAATGAGTGGGCAGGTGGATTAAATAGGTTAAATGTGTGCGGGGTGTAGATACAGGGTCAGACCCTGCCCACACACTGCATGATATAGTCGACGATAATCATTTGGGAATGCCAAAAGATTATACAATAATCATTCTAGTGCAGTGGTTCCCAAACTGTGTGTCTAGGCTCCCTGGGGTGGCGCAATGCTTTCATAGGGGTGCCACGAAATGTTGATTCTGACATGGTGGCAAGTTACTAGTGTTGGTCAGAAGAGGAATTTTTCTTCTTGTATAGAAGCAACACAAGATTTAAAGAACCTGAAGTATTTCTGTTGATACCTAAATAGTTATTTCGCTATTTTGACTCAAAAACCTGGGAATGCTTGGTAATTAATCTTAGGGGCGCCTTGAAAAAAATATGGAGACCCTAAGGGTGCCTCAAACTGAGAAAGTTTGGGAACCACTGTTCTAGTGTGTGGCTAGCTTAAATAAAAAACATCATTCACAAAAAGTATTTAATGGCAGCTTACTTTAACAATGAAACATCTCTGTAAGGTAGCGAAGTTGAAAAGCAGTGCAAGCCAAATTGCCAATCCCCTTCTGGAAACATTCAAAACTGCCCAACCTAAGAATAAGCATTAAAAACTCTTCCCAACATAGCTACCCAAAATTGATCCTGCACAACAAATAGGGGTGGGAATGGTGGGACAAATTCGCTTCAGCTGTCTAATGAAAATTCCAAAGAAATCTTCCCCAACTGAGACCCTTTTAATAAACCTTACCCATCTCTAGGAACACTCGCTCCTTCCATCTGTTAAATATTTCACTAGTCACCCCACTCGTGAACCATTTAGGTCCTATCTTGACTTGACGTTTACAATAATATATGTAAAATACCGTATATTTAGAATAAAGTTATAAAACTTTCTATGTACTGTACAAATTTTGATAATGGTAAAGTATGACACTATATTATTTTGTCTTGATCTTTTTTGATAAGAGTTACAATTGGTTCATTGAGGTATATTAATTGTTACAGACTGTAGTTATACAATAATCTCTGTTTTATGCACGTAATTAACTCAAAACTACCTAAAAATAAGTATTTGACCATTTATGTCTTATTATGCAGCACTATGGGCAGACAGCAGAGTTTAGCCATGTGTCAGACATCCTCAACGTAGCTTTCACTGGAATATTCACTGTGGAAATGGTGCTGAAATTGGCAGCCTTCAAAGCAAAGGTAAGTATGAGGACAATTATGTAATCAAATCTGGCTGATATGGGCAACATCCCCACTTTCCAATATTACTGCAGTCTCAATGCTTAGTAAACATTCCTCAATATATTTTAAAACACTTTAAAATTACTATATTGGTTTCAAAACCAATCATGGTAAATAAAAGATATTTGCATCAAAATGCCATGAAATAAAGTTTTTTGTTGCTTTTTGTATGCTTTTAACGTGTTCTTCTTTCTTGTTTATTTTAAGGGATACTTTGGAGACCCCTGGAATGTCTTTGATTTCCTCATTGTAGTAGGGAGCATAATTGATGTTATCCTAAGTGAGATTGATGTAAGTGAACGTCTTTATAACTGTTTACAAAATCTAAAACTATAGGGAACGAGAGAGCAAGCGAGTGATCGCTTTAGGAAAATCACAAGAAAATGCTGCAATTTACTATTGTGGAGGACAAGCTGCTTCCATTCCATTTACATCAGTCTGTTATATTAGTGTCCCCTTATACTTTGGTTGGAAGCAGCTTACTGTTAAAGAAAATTAAAAATCAAAATTCAGGATCCCACTTTCCAAGGAAATTATATTTCCTTGAAGGAGTTTAGAAATAAATTATATATATATATATATATATATACAACAAAAAAACTGTATCAAATGTACAGTAATGTGTGCAGTGATCTTCTCAGTTGCTTATGGCATACAGACAACCACATGACCCATATGTCACATGACCAGCAACAACATGGCTGTGGTGTATGGGGATTTGAGGTCAATTTGACTAAAGCCCCAGGGGATTGTAACTGACATGAATGTGATGACTGACATAATGCTCCGCTATTCATGGGCAGCTCTTCAGTACAAAAAGCTTTTAGAAAAATAAAATAGTGCATAGTAAGAATAACAAGATACACTACATAACTAAATTCCTATACATAGACATAAGCATGTTCAATACATTATAGGCTCCAAAATATGTTGATAGGGTCATCGTAGACAAAGTCATCTACATGAAATAAAATTACAGGTTTACAGGATATATATTGTTTATATTATGCATGTCAATAGTTTTTCCATTTCCCATTGTCATCATGTGGCACTGTCAGGATGTTTATTTTACATTATCTCTGTTCTTCTACATACTACAGTATAGTGTCGGGATCATCAGGTTGAGCAGCTGCAAAAATGTTTCTCCTATCTTTCTGGGCAATTGTTTGGCGGCCACTTCTTTGTTCTCTGATGAATTTACGACATGACATATGGAATTTGGTCACTCTGACACATTCCTCTGTTGCCTTCGCTCACTTCTGACTATCCTCCTCCACCCGCTTAATACTTAGCTCTATCTGTTAAGCTTTGCTGTGTTTTTTTATTCGCAGACTGTCCTTGCTCCCAGTGGTGGGCTATTCTGTCTCAGTGGTGGCTGCAAGCCCAGCGTTGTAAATATCAGCTGCATGTGCTTGCTGTGCAACACACCATCATTGTTTGTCATTCTGTGTCATCATTCCTGTCCAGTGCAATCGCTAATTCAAACCTAGAAGCTCGGAAACCGCAATATGTCAAAAGTGCTACTCTCTCACTACTACTTTAACTCCTTCATCTTTGTACCAACCTGTGGTAGCAAATTAGTTCATGCATTCTGGGCTACTAAGCTTCAAACACCATACATAGTGCATATAATATCTGTATTCTAGATGACAGTCAGGTTAACTCTATAATCTGTAACTTTGTGAAATCTATCTATCTATAATCTGTAACTTTGTGAAATCTATCTATCTATCTGTCTATCTACATTTCTCATATCTATCTATCTATCTATCTATCTTTCTCATATCTATCTGTCTATCTATTTATCTCATATTAATCTGTCTATCTATCTCATATTAATATCTCTATCTATCTATCTATCTTTCCATATCTATCTAATATCTATCAATCTAATATCTATCTATCTATTTATCTATCTATCTATTTCATATCTATCAATCTCATATCTACCTATCTATCTATCTATCTATCTACCTATCTCATATCTATCTAAGTACTTCTGCTATGCGGTAGGGAATATGTAAATAGTACAGTGAGTGCAAGTGCCCTCATCACTACTGAGAACAAATTTTAGGGATCACACATCAGAAATGGGTCCAACATTCTTAAAAACATACATATTTGGTTGTATCAATAAACCAAAATAAACTACTATGATTACACACCATGATTGGAAATAGCAGAACTGTTGACCATTCTGTCATTTTAATGGCCCCATTTGTCCGCATTTAAAATGCAGTAAAAAAACAATAAAATCTTGTTATACCAGTAGAAATCCCTTTCACCAGATATGACCAGTGTGGATACCTCCTATGAATGGTTATAATTGTCTATAGTGATACCATTTATTGGTGGCAGTAAATTGTTAAACAGTCGTTAACATATGCAATTGTAATTTGTTTTACTATTTTCAATTTGTGTTTTATGTTTTACTATTGTTTTGAATATTGACAGAGGTCAGCTGGCATAATGTATGGTCTGCACCTCAAGTGTCACAGGGCACTTGTAGTATGATGTTGGCAGTCTTTAGGTTGTTTACTGCAGAAGGGGCAGCTGTCTATTTTTACATTTCTTTTTTGCTATTTGTATTTTATACAGTGCACTATGCATGTGCATGAGATTTTTTTGCCTCATTAAAATATTGGTATTTTTCTTTCATTTTTTAAGCTCTTGCTATATTTAAGCCTTTTTAACATTATTAAAGACAATCCCTCTCAATACTGGAATCTCACTACATTCATCTTCCCCTACAAAATCAATTCTCTTTTATGTTATGTACTCTAACCCTAACCTATCCCTACCCATTCCATATTTCTACCACTAAGGGTGATATTACTCCAATTATCCGCAAATGCAGAAGTTTTCTATTTAAAACAATGTTCCCAATTTGTGAATGGTAGATTTAAAGACACTTTTGCCTCTTTTTAGAACGCTTATTATTCTGTCTTATGTTATTATATTTGTTACACTGTTTTCTTTAATTTACTGTAGACGTCTGCATGTTTTCATGATTACAAAAACCATTATTTTATGCTTTCAAAGATAAACAAATAATGACAACTGATATTCAGAGATTGAGCTAAATGTCACATAATAGCTGTGTGCTGTATTTTTATTAAATTCATAAATAACTCCACAATCTGTGCATTAGTCATATAAAGAACATATGAAAAATACATCAGCTGCCTATACCAGCTGTTTACAAGCTGTATTAAGTTTACAAAAGCAAAGAGAGCACTCATTTATATGGCTGCATGGGATGCTGCCTGAGCATCTGACATATGGTTTAACTATCTCATAGGTCACGTGACCTATTTTCTACTTAAGTAAAAAAAATATATAAAACCATTTTTAAAAATAATTATTTTTTTATAATTATTATTAGTTTTAATTAGTGTGGGTCTTGTTTGTACAAGTGAGTGTTGTCCAAAAGAGTTACTAAACTGATGGAAATAAAATATGATTGCCTTTAATGCTTTGCGACAAGTTAGCTTAATGCATAGACCTACAATGAAAAGGTGTTAAACAAAGGGGTGTTTGTATGAATACAATGGATCTCAATTTCCACAAGCTCCTGGCAAGATAGTTTGTTTAAAACAGTTGCAACACGCCTTTGCTGTCTGAAGTAACATAATAATTCTGAGTTAGGAACAGATGTCAAAGAGGAGAACATTTTCTCCTGGACACATTTTGGAAAGTAATACACTATTTTTGTTATTTTTTTATTTTACATTTGAGATATCACATGTCCGTTTTCTGTTTTCTTTTTTTTTTTTTTAACCAGCACTCTGACGATATGGAAAGGCATCTGTAAACATTCACATAGCACACATAGATATTTCACAACACTAAATACAAATATGATCATTTTCTCACTTACCTACCAATTAAAAGCATCTCTATCTGGTCAGAATTATATAGAAACGCATCAGAAAACCTAGAACACAATAAACCCCACAAACAGAGCTATGTTTGTATCTGAAATACTTTATTTAGCATTCTTAAAACCATTGACTAGATCCAGGGGACTGTAACTCCCCTTTCCTGCAATGGTGGTCCAAGTATTTGCACTAGGTTGGGGCCCGATCTCGGTCTCTACTGGCTAGCGCTCTGCAGAATTATGACGCCAGCGTGACCTTAGGTCTTGTGAGCTGCAGCTGTGCAAAGCCAGCTCTTTTCCAGGGAGCTACATGAATGCTTCCCTGACTCCCTGCAGGCCAGACAAACACTGGTGGCGGGTGAGATTAGATGTAGAGCCCCTAGGGACTTCTAGGTTGCCTATACCACCTATGCCTTGGACAGTCTCTACTCTCTTACGCTGCCATATCCCTGTCTTAAGTTGTACAGATTTCCCAATTTGAATATACCACCCACCCACCAATCATAATTTAGATTGTGGCCGGGAGGCAGGACCAGCTCAGCGGACAAAAATCTTAGCAAAAAGCACAAAATTTACCCGATTACCCCAATCTGCACTTAAGTTGGGTATAGAACAGAGACCAGGATCCCATATGACATTTGTGACAAAGTACAGTCAGCTCTGTATCTGAAACAACCAAAATCCAGTAATAAGTCAGCTATTCATCCAGTTATTTTTCTGCCACCTAATGCTTTAAGAGCTTGGAATATTATATTTATTTATCATTTCTATCATATTTATCAATTATACCCTTGAATTTCATGTTATCATTTTGTGGCTTATATTTTACCATAACTCTGGTAAGAAGTGTGCCTATACATAAAAAAAAACAACTTCATTTAGTTTTCCAGAAAGCTAGGGGCAGAGTGCACTATCAAATATTTATGTAGAAAGATTTGCTCAGTCCTTTTTTTTATAGATTGATATTGACTTCTTTATTTAAATAATTGATTTTAAATGATATTTATGATCTTTTTGACCCTTTCTGTCTCTCTCCTTTTCCCCAAAATGCCATAAATTACTGCAAATATAATTCAATTCATCTTATATTAACCTTTACGTTATTCATCATGTCATTTTTCCAAGTCCTCAGGTTACAATATAAGAAGTCCTAAGCCCATTAGTTTTAGAATTTCTCCTAGAAGTGCTCCCTGAAGTAATGGTCTTATAGCAGTCAGTGATTTATACTATCCCTTTAGGGGGAGGGGGCTTAGATTTAGAAATTTAAAGATGATCAAACACATGTACAACATGCTAGCAGTTAACTTGTCAGCACCAGGGCTGACAGGGTTAAATGATCAGCATTCGTTTGTTCATTCTTTAATTCAAGACCCGTCAGATAGAATATTGTAATTATAAAATTTTATGTGTGGCATTCCATTCATTAATGAGGAAAATTTAGAAATCAGGAAAAGATCCAGAAACATCAGTGAGGACATGTTAAGGAATGTGTTTATCTTTTTTAATTAATTTAGATTTTTTTTTTTTATTCTTTATGTTTAAGCCAGCATACCATAAAGAACTAATACCAGTGCTGACATAACATTAAATTGTTGCTTAAACCCTTTTTATCAGTGATACAATAATGGTATCAATGTCATATTTCTGACCGTCAGCAGGTCAGGGGTTCTCAACCTTTTTCTGGTGTGTACCAGTTACCCATTATGGAATCAAGTCAAGTATCACTGACCGGTCCTATTCTGTACCCATTAACTTCTTAGTTCTTTCCTTCACCCACATTCCTCCATCTACACTACTTTTATTAGTAGATTAACTAATTCATTATTTTACATATTTTTGTAAAACCTTTCAAATCTATTTTTAAATATTCAGTTATCAACATATATTATTCAGTCCTATACTATTTGTTTTCTGTCATCCGCTCTGTCATTGCTTACAATTAAATTTATGTTGTTTACCACTTGCGTACCATCAGACAGGACTTTGTACCACTGGTTGAGAACCCCTAGGCTAAATCAAAACTTTTATGCAATTGAATTCCTAATTCATAGGTTTTGAAAGATCTTCTAGGCCTCTAGGTGAGACCGCACCAGTGCCCTATAGAGAGGTATTACTACTTCCCTCTTTCTGCGACTAATTCCTCTCCCTATGTAACCAAGCACCTGACTTGCTTTTCTCATTGCTTTGTTACATTGCCC
>JABWIB010001161.1:14794-31057 GCA_016617825.1 Platyplectrum ornatum
CTCACACATGTCTGTGGAATGCAGGAGAACAGCAATTTGTCTTCTCATCTTCATGGTCATAAGGTGGCTATAAGAACCATGAGTCTAATGCTCATCTTATACTTATTTTTTTATGTTTCACAACTTATTCTGACTACGGGACTATTCCCAGCAACTTCTCCATGGTACTGGGGATGTGTTATGATACAATATGGTTACTCTACACTGCAAGGACTTATTATCATTCATGGAAATGGACAACTTAGCCTCAGACTCTGCTGCTGAATATTATATCTCCAATGCGACTCTTTATTTTTCTGTGTTTTATCATTTGTTTTATATTTTCATCTAATCATTAATTTAAGGATTCATAGATTACCTATTCCCCTGCCCTACAAGTCTTATAGCTTTATCAGAAAATGAGTAAATAGGGTTGTGTTTCACTGAGTACTTCTCAACATCTTCACATGTATTTTATTTATGAAGTTTAAGTGTCATTAAGTGGCTCCTCATGGACAGAAACATCATTTTTACATATTCACAATAGTCCAATGAATCTATATTAGTACATACAGGTTTCTTATAGTTTATTATGGTGTATTAGGACTAAAGGTTCAGCACAGGAGATTTGTTGTCTTACTATCTTTATCTCTTGGTAATGATTCATCACACGGTTTCTGATTGGAGAAAATCAAAACAAAGTGCACGAGAAAGAACAATAAACACAGTGCAGACCAACAATATGAAAGATTACATGAAAATAGAGAAATGTGTAATACCGGATAGATCAGGGTTATGAGGGTGAGGAGGCTGCTCGGCAGCTAATGAAGAGACTTCTCATTATTTCATTTGTGTTTTTACTATACAAATGACTGAAACTTACATTGCAAATCACCTGGAAAGTATTCAAATGTCCTGGATATATGTTACATGGTAAGACAACACATGTACCCTCACTCCACTACTAGTATCTGTAAGTTGTGTAACACTGATGTAATACAGTCACACATAAGATAGAGCCAGATATAGATCTTTAGGCACTAATGACTTACTCACGAGTGGTGTTAAAACTGAAATATTGATATAATGGCATTTGTATAGGTCATACTTAAATTGATATTAGTTTTAGAATTAAGGTTCTGATTTCTTACAATCGTGGTGTTTTGTGGGTTAAACCAAATATTTATGTACTTGTACGGCCTTTGTCCGGCCTGTGTCTTTAATTACAGTCACTAACTTTGTGAAACTGCAATTTTCACTTTTCTAGAGCCTTTCTATACAAATCTATCCAATCAAGTATAAGCAATGTATGTTTCTATGTATGTGTTACAATCATGTGTTTCAAACAACCAATCATTTATAATCATCATTGTTTCATTATTCACACCTATCACTATGTAAAAAACTATATAAAGCCACACTCCCGGCTTGTAGGCGGAGAGCGATCAGGACTGATGCTATGAATAGGCTGGTTTGCTGCTGTTTCTTTTATTATTTATTTATTAGTAAATAGTATTTTTTTTAGACCTTTGTCTGGACAATCAGTTATTAATGTATTATCAGTGTGTAAAACCATGTTGCTGCATGAAAACACTAACATGTATTTTACCCCCCCTGTAATTCAACATAGTTCACAGGATCTGACCCAGAAGGTCACCCCCTTCGTGTGGTTGGAAAAGGCCTTAGTCTGGTAGACCCCTACCTTAACGTAATTGTGTGTCTCAACAGTCTGTGCGACTGGTGTACGATTTTACCCTCTCTCCTTTCCCAATGACTTCATTTAAATGGTCCCCTCTGTACACCGCAACCTGTCAGAAGTCCACACATGAGAGGGGGAGACAGGTATATTCCCTCCGCCATGTGGAAGAACTCTGAACAACTCTGTGTGTAAGTAACATATTCTTGAAGCAGGATCTGCTTCTCGTCATTATACAACACAACATTATATTATACAACACTACATTATACAAAACTACATTACACAACAGTGCATTATACTGTAACAGTATACAGTAACTTATCACCTAATTTACAGAAGTCTTAATCAGGTTCTATATGAGAAATGGAAGTGGAGTTATAACAGATTTAACCAAAATGTGTTACACAAACACAAAACCAAACACACTGGCTGCCATAGACATATGTATCTCGTAAGAAGAAGCTATAAGTACATACAAACATATTCCAATACTGGACCAGATCCAGAAAGTAAAAGAGGAAATCTTATTACAATATGTAGAATTTATAACCGCTCTCAGCAAAGTATATAAAATGTTATCGACATTTCTAACTATAAAAGATAAGTCATATTTCTTATGAAGATTTTCTTCTTAGAAGTTTCCTTTTCAGTTTGGGGTTTCCAAAGATTAATACAAAGGACTGTAGTAATGGATAAGATAAGAGGAAACAATTAAAGACTGCATCTATTATAGGCTCTAAATGAAATGACATCATAGTCGTGTAAATAATAATAAGATAGAAGATGAGGTCCAAGACGACACGTAGAGTCATGGTCATCACTGCCCGGAGGAGAGCCTGGAGCTGGGGAGAGGAGCTGGACTGTGACAGGTTCTGATGGACCCTCCAGACATGATGCAGGAGAGACCTTACACTGAGTCCAATACACAGGGCAGTCATTGTGAAGGGCAGGGCGATACTGACCAATATGTTAAACACAGAAAAGTAAACATTTATCACTACATTAAAATGTAATTCCCTATTACTTATAATTATATTTGTGTCGTTATTATATGTAATGTTTGAATTCTGAGGAAAGGACATATGTACTGTCCAGAATACAAGTAAATTCACCAAAGCTGAACATACAGCGGATCCTATGAGTAACTTCTGGATGGAAGAGGTAAAATACGTTCTCCCCTGGAGGAAGATCCGGTGGGACACGTTGACCAGTTTCACACAGTAGGAGATGGAGAGCCAGGCCGTGTTCCAGAAACTCATGTTGAACGCAACAACCGTGACATAAAAGATAAATAGTAACGCGTTACTGTACATTTCTACCTGTGAATGAGCAATAAAGAAACAAATGTTTATCAGCATTGAGCCCAGGAGGAAAAGACCTGTGAGAGCCATGGAGAACAGGATCTGATCCGTGACCCCAGGACTAGAGACCTTTCTCCAGAGTCTGATGTACACAGTGAGGATTGCTGAGTTGATTAGGATCCCATGGACCCCGATGACCAGCATGAGGGTTTTCACTATCTGATCTAGCAGCTGCATGGTGTAAGTCTGGTTATAATATCAGTAGATCAGAGCCAGCGTCTGGAGTATAATGATTTCATAGGGATATGAACGATAATGAAATATGATGGGACGATGCAAATCTCCTTCACAGTGAAACATAACATGGCAGGGGAGGACTCTGTGAGTGTTTTTCTTTTCTGACAGATGGAGCAGACTAAATGAATAATAAATATACAGAAATGAATGCCCATCCTATAGGAGATGTATGGATTCATGTAGATCATGGATCATATGTCACTTCTCTTGCTCAGATGGTCTTCTCATAGTTAGAGTCTGCCTTAACTTTGCCGATTCCTGTCTGCGTGGGTTTCTTCCTAGTCTATGTGCAATTGTACCTATGTATGAATCTCCTATAGAATGTAATTCTGTCTGATACAAATTGTTAAGCGCTATGTAATATGATGGTACTATATAAAAACCTGCTTATAATTAACTATCCTCTAATCAGTAAAACATCAGATAGTGCGGATTGATCAAGGCAATAAGGTAAGTGAGCTATTCATTATGGTTGTGACGATTGATGAATGAGAATTGTCTCGCAGGAGACCTCTGCCATTTACACTGTTATATGTAATATGCTAATTGTCTCCATACAACTATTAAAGCGTTTCCTGAAACTTCCATTGTAAAACCAGAACTGTTTGCTTGGGATGTTTCAGTTAGTGGCGATGTCTCTGTGGTTGGGTCGTCATTTGCTGATCAGCTGCTGAATATTATTTTCTTTGAACCTTCACCATCTCAGTCATCAAAGTATCTTCTCTTGGGAATGAAATATATACAGTATGTAACTGGAAGACAAAGAAATAAGCATAACACCTTGGGGTATATTTACTAAGTGGTGAGATTGCAGTGAGATTCAAAAGTGGGGATGTTGCCCGTAGCAACCAATCAGATTTGAGTTCACATTCTCCAGTGTGTAAAATAAAAACTGAGAGCTTGAATCTGATTGGTTGCTATGGGCAACATCCCCACTTTCCAATCTCACTGCAATCTCCCCACTTAGTAAATATACCCCAAGGTGTTAGACACTTTACATTTAAATGTGTTCTTGTAGGAATGAAGGAAGAGTTTGCATTGTGTAAATAATATTCAAACACACAAGAGAGTAATATTAAAGGTGTGTGTAACCGGAGAAACCCAAAAGGGGGGTAGATACACAGGAGTCACACATATATAGAGAGAAACAGACGAAGACCAACCCGCCTCAGCAGACTGCACATAGACTTTGAGGAAACCTTTGGATGACGTGAGATGACTTCTGTACCTGCAGACCCAGGAAGGGAGACCAATATACGTGATGCATAGTAATCTCAGAGGAGTATACTGACTGCTGTCATTGTTTAAGGTATGCGTTGCCGTGTTTATCTACTACTTTATTACCATTGTAATGAGATCATCGGAAACTGGGAAAGATCGGTTCTGGACTTTTCAAAGATAACTCACTGTGAGATATATGAATATTTAAACACTATAAACACAGATATGGTGAGCATCATATTGTAAAGGTCTGCATACATAAAGCATGAATTGTTTTATATCTTATGAAAATCTAAACCGTTAAAAATCATTTCTTGGAGATATTTATGATTTATCATTCAATTTAGTTTTTGCTCAGGGAAGGAATGTGAATATGAGTCTAGTCAGAGTCCTCCTTGCTTATGCTGAGATATCTGTTGGTCTCCTTCTAAACGTCTTTATAACAGTTGTCTACAGCAGGAGATGGATCCAGTTTGGCAGCTTGAAAGCTGGTGACCAAATCCTCCTCATCTTGGGATTCTCAAACATTTTTCTACAGATCTTCCAGATTTATAATTTCTCAGTTTTCTTCTTCATCAATGAGAAATTTCCAGATGTGGTCTGGAAAATATCCTACACATTTTATGTGGCATCTTCCCTGGTACCATCAGTGGTCACCACATTTCTCTGTATCTTCTATTGCTTCAAAATTGTCACCTTCCAACATCCATTCGTCATATTTATGAAAACCCGACTATCCAAGATACCCGCTGTGATGTCCCTGTTGGTGGTTTCATCGTTTCTTTATTCATCTTTAATGTTACATTTTACAACCATAAATGACCAGTTCAGTGACACAGATAATTCTTCTCTGGTTGATCCTGGGAAGTATTTTGTTATTGATAAAAATTTCTCTGTATTCACCATAATTCTTGGCTTTTGCTTACCTTGCATTGTTGTGGTTTCCACCTTGGTTCTGACCATCATGTCTCTCCTCACACATGTCCATGGAATACAGGAGAACAGCAATTTGTCTTCTCATCTTCATGGTCATAAGGTGGCTATAAGAACCATGAGTCTAATGCTCATCTTATACTTATTGTTTTATGTTTCACAACTTATTCTGACTTTGGAAATACTTCCAGAAACTTCTCCATGGTTCTGGGGATTTGCTTTGATACAATTTGGTTACTCTACACTGCAAGGACTTATTATCATTCAAGGAAATAGAGAACTTAGCTTTAGACTCTGTTGCTGAATACTGTGTCTCTGCAGATATTCTTTAATATTGTGTAACTTACATTCAATGGGACTGATCCAGAGGCACCTGTGCCATCTAAAGGTGTTTTGGTACCCTTGGATGACTATATATATATATATATATATATATATATATATATATATATATATATATACAGTATGTATGTATAGATACATCCAGAGTTGTACAAAGTACATAAATACTAATGACCCAAAGAAGCATAAATAGAAAAATAAATAGAAAAGCAGAACCAACCCCGAGGAATCAGAAAGACACAAAAATAATCACATAAAATGAACAAGAAAAAGAGGAAAAGAGAAAAAAATAGAATAGGTTTACAAAAAACACTGTAACGGAGAGTTTCGTTAAGGCCATGAGGGGGGACTGTGTCCACAGTAAATATCCAATAGGATTCTCGTTGTAGCAATGCTCTGTCTCTGTCTTCTCCACCTTCAGAGGTATGTGATCTATAATCTTACATTTCAGATCTGATAGATATGCTTCTCTATTTATTTTTCTATTTATGCTTATACTTATTCTGTTGCCCTGATGAAAAAGGCCTTAGTGTCTTTGAAAGGTTGGATCAGTATTTAAGTAGTTGTTGCAGCAACCACAGCAGTAACATTCAGTTCCAATGTGAATTCCCCATCAGCCTACCTTCATTTACACACTGGCCCCACAGAATATGAAGTTGATGCGTAAATGATTGCGTAAGGGCTTAACCAAACGTTGACTGTACCATTTACAAATCCCCAGGAATTTCCATAACAACACAGGCCCAATAATCTATAATTCAAATATTCGACCTCCTCCACAAAGACATGTTGTTGATGCATGCCAGACCTCAAGTGGAAGCCAATAATGGTGTCTAAGTGATCTCCTGGACCTGGACGGACGTTGTGACATCATGTCGCCACATCAGCATAACGTCACATGGGGAGCCAGGTCTTAACGATTTTGGCAGTCCAGGGCCCTTTTATTAATGATGGTGCCCCTGCAGAGACATATAGTATAACAAAGTGCATAAGAAGGGTTCAAAAGAAGGGTTCAAAGAAAAAAGGGAGCGAGAAAAAGTGAAAAATAAATCAGGGGTTATAGGGGTGAGGGGAGCTGCTCGGGGGCAGTGATGTGTGTGTGACGTTATTCTATTTCCCCTGCTGACCATCTGATGTCCTCAGTCCAGCTATACCACGCCTGCAACCACTGGTATCCTGCCTATATACCCTCTCCTCAGTCCACCACCATCCTAGTGTGCCTGACACAGGGACATAGAGATCAGAGACAAAACAATCCTATGGGGGTAATGATCCATCAGTGACATGAGCCTTTCACAGGGATGACAGACAGACATACTGGGGGGGCTTATACTCGAGTCAATAAATTATCACAGTGAAATTAGAAGCCTTCGCTTATATTCGGGTCGGCTTATACGGTAACAGAATTATATTTTACCATGTGTGTTCTACTTCACAAACTCGATTTGACTAGACATTAATATTTAATCACCATCTAAATCCGATCCATAGTAAATTTACTACCTCGTTGTTTCAGAACGACCACAACTCGTCTTGAGAAGTATTGAGATGAAATCTCCATTCCTGGGAAATTTCCCCAGATGTCATTTAGAAAATCGTCTTCTCACTTGTAGCTTTATCTTTGGTACCATCAGTGATCACCACATCCCTTTGTAGCTTCTACATATTTATGAAAACCAGACTTTCTGTTTATGTATATTATAGAATAAATGTACTTATTAAAAACCACGCAGGACAGTGACTTCTCTGTACATTCTCGGAAGCTGAAATATAGCTTTGCTTAGAGAAAAAATGTAAATAGAGAAATCAGGGTTATGGGAAGAGGAGGCTTCTCGGGGGTTTCTCATTATTGTGTGTTCTTACTAAACAAATGACTGATACGTACATTGCAAATCACATGGAAAGTATTCAAATGTACGGGATATACGTTACATTGACAACACATGTACCTGAGTCCACTACTAGTATTTGGGAAACTTTGTAACACTGATGTAATACAGGCTTGATATAATAACAAAGCTATTAATAGCCAGTTGGCATAGTACTCACGGCAGTTACTATCTATCGTGAAAAATGTGGATATCAATTTTTAATGCTGGAAATATTCACATTAGTTTCATTCACTAAAGCTGAACATAGTAACCGCCGTGATTACTATGCTAGCTTTTGTATCAGTAGAGTAAAAAAATAAATACATGTTTTTTTTGTAAGAAAAACCCACACGGACACAATAGATTTAGTTTTTTAACTTTTCTATAAATTTTTTATTATTTTATTATTATAATTAAAAAAAAACATTTTTACACAGATCCTGCAGTTATTCATTCACATAAAGGCTACTAATAGCTACTAATAGCCTGATTGTGGAAAATAAGCACAGGATCTGTGCTTACTTTAAGAAGAAAATATAGAGATACATTACAGTGATAAGACAGACAATAATAGACATCAAGCCAGTGCAGAGTTGAATCCATGATGAAAATTTCACATCAACTGACTTGAACAAGGAAACAACTTTCATACCCAAACTGCAAAGAAACTGCACCCAAGGGTGTCTAGATATATTCAGTCAACACATCACTGAAATATAAACACCTGAAATAGGGATTGTTGAGTTCCCATGGTTGAAGATAATTCTGTAGACAGATGTCCCCTAAAGACTGAATTTATGGTTTTGTATGTTTATTTGTAGAATTTTCTTCATAGGTGGAGTCATAAAAGTGTCTGTTGAATAAGGACATTGTATGTGATTGTAAGCCTTTGAGAATAAGAAGTCTTAGTTTCCTGAAAAGTCAAGAGACATAGAGGCTGGACCTTCCATTGGCTCTTCTGTCACCTGGCCTGAGGCATCTTGGTATCACTTTGCATTGAGGAATTTTCCTCCCTTGGTTAATTTTTGACAACATAGCTTTTCATATAGGAATCTATTAACATTTGTAACTTTTGATAGCATGATATGATCGTATATCTAAGCATATTATAATTTTTAAAATTACACAAGCTATGCATAGAGGTGATATTGTAATCAATCATATGAATCAAGATATATATTTAATTTTTTTTTTTTTTTTGACACAGCAATATCCAGCTCTACACAACATTTCTTGTTATCCTTTTTACCTTACGTATGGCTTTGTGCCATTACACAAGTCTCTGCCCTAAGGGGCTTTCTATACCCAGATCCCATTTCATATGACTTATTTTGTTGCCATGGACCTGCTAAACATGAAGATAGGAATCCAACATCCTAGAAAAGGTAAACAAGGATACTTGTATTATAGAGCTCTAGTCAGGTGTTCTCCTCACCCAGCACCTTCTCATCCATTATGTTCATGGGGGAATTATTTGAAGGACATCTGGTTTCCCTTCATGGTAAAGACATTATAAGTGTTTGCTTCTATGTTGTATAATTTAAACCTATTTTATATACCACCAATTTCTTCATTTTGGTTACCCAACCATTAATTACACAATGTGAATGCATTTAGTATATCTCCACTTTTTCCTGGAGAAAAATAAAAACAAAGAAAGGCTATAGCGGAGTGAGGGTAAATGCCAGGCTTTGTCTTACATAGAACAGGGCAGGGTTAGGATTAATATGATTTATATGAAATAATAAGTAAGATATTCAGTTATATGATGTGTGGGATTTGTTGAAACAATTACTTCATGCAAATGAAATTAAACAAAAAGCATATAAGAAGCAGGAAAATCAACAGGCTGAGAAATACAAGAGATACAAAACGTGTCAAGTGTGGATCAGTTTAAAGTTATTCCATGTTCTTTATGATTGTCCCATGCTAGCCTCTCAGTCAGTATGTATTCGCTTATGTGTTTGCAATTTTAATTTAATTATATATAATAAAATTTTTAATTCCTAAATATTTTCTTTTTCTTGGCTTTACCTGTCATAAATTTCTAAATTTTGAGAAAACGCATTTCTTAGGGAGAACTTACCGGTCAGACCCTTTTCCCACATTGCCTGTATTCTGATATATGTAAAAATTTTATACCGATTCATTTCTACCAGCTCTATACCATTCACAATACACTTTTATATATTTGATGTCTGGGCTGAAGCTGTGGAAATTTAGTGCTGTATTAGTGCTTATATTCATGGTTTAGAATTAGCTTCAGGAAAGCTATATATACATTGGCTGTCCCCTATCAGAGTCCAGCTCATGCAGACAGCAGCAGATGTGCCACATTAACCTTTTATCAAGACAGCAAAAGCCCATCTGCTAAAGTTTCCCTGTCAAGTGTAAAGCCGAGTGTAGACACGTCTACATAGACCTATCCCTCTATCTGGCTAATAATTAGGCTAATAATCAGGCTTATATTCACTGGGTGTTTTTTGAACTAAATGTTTTGTCCATTACATAATATACAGTATATAAAACATTAGAACATATATCTTTTTTGTAAATAATATTACATGGAATCTCTCTTATCCTTTAACCGATCTCTTGACTTTTTCACCAAAAAGACTTTTCTTTAGTTTGGGGTTTCCAAAAATAAGAACAGCAGATTGTAAGGACGGATAGCATAAGAGGAAAGTGATGATGACTATTAAAGCTGGAAGGCTTACAGAAAATGACATCACAGTAGTATAAGTAATAATGACAAGAAAGATGAGGTCCAACAAGACGCGTAGAGTCATGGTCACCGCTGCCCGGAGAAGAGCCTGGAGCTGGGGAGAGGAGCTGGACTGTGACAGGTTCTGATGGACCCTCCAGACGTGTTGTAAGAGAGACCTTACACTGAGTCCAATACAGATCAGAGACAGGGTAAAGGGCAGGGCGTACTCGAACATTTTAAACGCAGTATAATAGACATTCACCTCAATTTTTAAGCCAGTCAGCTCATCAGAAATATTTGTGTTATGCAGAATGGTTATATTTGCTGTCCAGAATAAGGGCAAATTTACCCCAACTGAGATAAGAGCAGATCTTATCAAAAACTTCCTAACAGAAGAAGAGAACAAGTCTTTAAACTTTAAAGCGATCCGGTGGGAAACGTTGACCAGCTTCACACAGTAGGAGACGGAGAGCCAGGCCGTGTTCCAGAAACTCATGTTGTATGTAACAAACAGGACATAAAAAACAACTAAGAACCAATGTGGGTTTATTTCCATTTGTGTACAAAGAAAAAGCAAGTAATTATTACTCAGCAATGAACACTGCAGGAGAAGACCCGTCACAGCCATAGTGAATATAATCTGATCAGTGACACCGGGACTGGTGACTTTTTTCCAGAGTTTGATGTAGACGACCAGTATGGCTGAGTTAATGATGAGCCCGAGGGCTCCGATGATAAATATGATGATGGGTCTTATTATCAGTTCTTGTTGCATGGTGGTAGTCTGGATGTGGTGGTGGTAGTCCTTGGTATCTACTAAGTATAACAGCAGATATGAGGAAGTGTCTGGGGTGTGTAGTGTCACACTCTGCCGAGAGACACATGCAAATCTCCCCAAAGTCTGCTTTACATGTGACTCAGTCATGCATTAATCATCTCCAGAATTGCAGTGTTTTTCTAATTGGTCTTCCACGTTATAAAATCACTCCCCTCCAGTCTATATTACATACAGCTGCCAAACCTTTTAAAACACTCAGTTTGTTGCCTGTGGAATCTTTGGAGGGACCTTGTTCTCCACTTGGTTATGATAAAAGCTTATTGATATCAGTGATCCGTCGCTCCACTAGTCTCTATCAGGGGGACTGTTTATTTTAATACTGGTTCTTGTGTGTTTATTAATAAAGATTGTTGTTCTAATCATCTGTTGTCTGTTTTATTATTTAGATATTTTTCCTTATTCTTCTTAGTGTGATGTGATGGAGAAGGTTTCTCGTAGAATTGTCCTTGTCTGTTAAGGTGTTGGATGCTGTCTATGGGTGTACAGTCAGCACTAGTTCAAATGTTATTCCGCCATTCATCAGGGTTTTTTTGGTGCTGTTATCGTGTGCTTGGCAGTATTCATGAGTTTGTGGTTGGCATGTGTGGTAGGTATGTCGGTTGAGGAAAATAGAGATACACAGTATATAGTGAAGTACTGTACTTCAAAACAATCTGGCCAAAGAAAGTAAGTAGCGCTTACATTTTTGTAACTTGTTGTGGTTCATCTTGCACGGCTGCTTTCCCCGATCTGGAATCGTTCATTGTCCTGTTGAAAGACACTCTCCCTCCTCAGTGCTCCCTCTGGTCTATCGGTCGCCATTCATGTCACGCTGCCCGCTCCACATCCTCTACCGCCTGCTCTCCTTCTTCTTGTCTGGTCAGAGTGTCTATTCGCTTTGGCAGTGTGGGGGTTAATCGAATAATTGGCTCACCACTGCTTATTTATTTTTAAAAGATTTTTATTTTGTGAAATAGTGTTGCTTTGTAATCATTTCAAGTTTAAGGGATTATGAGTGCACTTATTTAGGTTACTGCTTTAAAGTTTTCGTCCAATTTCAAAAGTCTTTTTTTTGTATTGAGTAAGGTATCAAGTTGTGCCCACCCCAACGCGTTTCGTCATATTCGACTTCATCAGGAAATCAGGATTGTCATGTCGTTCTCCCTATGTAATGTAATTCTCAAGGACATGTGATACAGAAAAACATGTTTGTACTTTCAGATGTGATTTTTTAAATTTTAGTTTGTACGTATTGTTGTTTATCTTGAATGTTTTATTGGACTGGCCCTTTTGGTCTGGGTGATATTACACCTTTGCACCTACCACATCATAGAATCCACCTTTGTTGTTGTTTTGTTTAAACAATTAGTTTGCTATTTTTGTTTAGTTTTGCACTTTTTACCAGTTTTATTTGTTACTGTATTTGTATTTTTGGGATCACCTGAGTTTTTGCCATTATGTCGTTTTTTCGTAGTAAGTGCCAATGTTTTTTTAATAATATTTTTTATTTCCCCTGAAAGATGTGAAGAATTCTTCTTTTTTGTTCATGTGTTGCTCCTGTGTTCTTTTCTCTTTATATTTTAGTAATTCTTACCTTGGTTTGTCCTTTATGTTGTTAAATGTTCAGTAACTAGTTTTTCGTTCTACTTTTTTTTACCAGGAATTTTTTTTTAGTTTTTCTCCTTGTTCCAGAAATGTTTCCTTTTCGCACAATTTTATCGTAGTCTGGTAAATTGTCGCATCGGTATGTTGTTTAGCCAGTTTGCTTGGTGATTACTTGATGATAATATAACACTATAGCAGTCGACTGGTTTTGTGGGTTTCGGTAAGAATTTTACTGTTCATGTCCAAGGTATTGCTGGAGTTGTTTTTTTTGTGCCCTGCCATATGAATATGATTAGGTATTATGCACCTCCCTCATGAATAGATTTGAGTAATTTGGTGCAAATTTGGTCCCCATTGCGGTCCCCCCACATCTATAGGTAATGTTAATTCTCAAATAAAAGTTGCTTCCATTCCTTGTATGGGTTCATTGCAGGTGTAGAGTGCCGTGAACAATGTTACGCCCGTTGGACGACTTAAGGTAGAGGTCTAGCAGAGGGGGAAGTGACAGGAGAGTTCGCTCCCCTCTCCCACACTCCCGCGATGCCCGTACAGCCCAATGTGACTATCTTATGACAAGATTGCATATTTTATGTCAATATGACATTTTCCTAGGTCAATATGACTGTTTTATGCCAATGTGACATGTAAAATATCATTACAAAAGTTTCCATATCAACTGTTATACATCAGTGCTACAAAGTTTTAGTGAAATTAGTTTAGACGACTGTTTTAAAACATAACACAAATCACGGACATTTGAATCCTTTCCAGGGGATTAGCGAGGTACCATGATGGCCATTTGTTTAGCAAAAACACTGAACAATAACAGAATAATTTGCATGAACTGAACTGTGAACATGACACAATAATATACACAATACACAGTACCAGGCAATAATCTCAGCCTATCAAGCACAATGAGCATATAAAGATGTGTGTCATGTACAGTGGAAATCATTACAATTACATGAAAGATAGATAACAATGATGATTCTTTCCGCAACAATGCAGAGTCTCAGTCCTTGAAGTAATTGTGATGCAAATGCAAAGCAGATCTACTATATAGTGACAGAAACTAGAAACCTCTGATATTTACATGAACCTATTTATGGTCTGGACTTTCTGCACAGTCCCCTGAAGGGGAATCACTGGAGAAGAAGCAGCATGTATCCTCCCCATCTCCTTATAACCAACATCACGTTATGCTTCATTTCTGCATTGTCTGGAATCGCCTTAAACACCTGGATCATACGAGTGAACCTGAGAGACTGGAGAAGAGGCGTCCGACTGAGCACATGTGATCGAATCATTAGTTTCATGGGTCTGATAAATGCACTTATGCAAACTGTGTTTAGCGTCTACATGTTCCTCAGTCAAATACTGGACAGCACCATGCTAAATAAAATCCAACCGTTCCTGTACCTACTAGTGCTGTTCCTCGCCCCTTATGACATGTGGCTGATTGCTTTCCTCTCCACCATCTATTGCCTGAAAATTGTCAACTTCACGCGAGGATTCTTCCTATCTCTGAAGTCCAGGATTTCTCAGTTCATTCCAAACCTTCTCCTGGTGTCTGCTGTGTATTGCATCTTTGTGACTCTTCCATCGCTCTGGAACTTCTGTTTTGTAGACATTCCAGGACATATGGGAAACAGTTCATATAATTCTACTATTGCTACTGATACCCTTGCCATGGTTTGGATACCAACTATGATAATAACAGCTCTAGGGAACCTCCTGCCCCTCTTATTGACTCTGATTCCCATAGGTGTGACCCTGACCTCATTGTGGAGACACATATGGAGAATAAAGATGAAGTACTCAGACTTGTGCCGTCCTCAGACCCAGGCCCACATCACAGCTTCCAGAGCCATGCTTCTTCTGGTCACCCTTCACACCACCTTCTACGTGTCCTGCCTCACAATTATGTTACGTACTTTCAAATTGATACCATATCCTGTTTACTTTTGTTGGTATTTTCTAATGTTTTATTCCTCAGTTCAATCTATTATCATTATAACCAGCAATTCAAAACTATGGAGGGCAAGTAAAAGGCTCTTGTTCAACACTGATATCAAGAGCAAAGAGGTTGCAGGAGCTCAGAATGCTTAAGGTCACGTTTCTGCAAATATGTATAATTGTATTTGTTCTAGTTGTATTCATAATAAAAAGTCATTGTCTGTCATTGCTAATGTTATTGTTACCGAGTTACTACCCTCAACCTGCACAGTCTGGCCAATAATGTTATGGCTAATACTGAGGCCAGGGTTCCCACAACGTGTTCGGCGTGTGGTAGGCTGACAATCTATTTGTATGAAATGCTCAAATAAAATACATTTGTTGTATTGTCCAGTCATCCTCATCTCAGTGTGTTTCACTGAATAAAAACCAATGAAGTGTAAAAACAATAACTAGCCAGCCACCATCACACATTCATAGCAATGATGCATGCTGTGGGCAGTACTATTAATGGCACCTAGTGGAAAGCAGGAGGTGTTTCATTGCTCTAGATTTATTTCCAGAGCCATGTGGGCCTGGGTTTGGTAATCATCATGGGGGTATTGGAGGTGTGACCTGTGACATGTCTTGACCATCATTGTATAGTGTTGTCAATTACACATGAGCCTTTCACCACACTGGACCCACTTCTTCATACTGTGCCTCCTTCCTCTTACTGTGTCCTTTTTTTCACACTGTGCCCCCTATATCATACGGTGCCCCCTGTATCATCCTGTGCTCCGGTGTCATACTGTGCCGATGTCATACCGTGCCTCTGATATGTGCGTATCTCAGACTTGCTATTGTAGACCTGTATATAAATTCTGGATGTCTTTACTAAAATGTACAACTCATCATTACATATGATTTATGCATGTCCACCACAGACTACGCCAGAGATACAGACAACCGTACTCCAGACTTCTTATCTTCTATCAAAAGGTTTACATTTAGGCCCCTGCAATGGCCACCACTTCACAAATGCAAAATATTGCTGACGAGACCCTGACCTGCCTGGTTATTATATATGTTACATTGTGCACAGGATAATTTGTTACCCTATTACGTATCTCTGGTGCCGTGCTGTATAATGATTTGATTTGTCAGTATAATGTAAAGGTATAAGGAAAAGTAAAATGTAATGTCAGCGCTGTAACAGAAACTTCACAAATACCTTTACCCAGAACCCACTGGAGGTCATTTATTATATATAAGGTGACAATAACTTTACCCAGCACCCACTGGAGGTCATTTATTATATATAAGGTGACAATAACTTTACCCAGAACCCACTGGAGGTCATTTATTATATATAATGTGACAAATAACTTGGTGGTGATGGTGGTAATGGTGGTAATGGTGCGGATGGTGCAAATGATTGCGGATGGTGCAAATGATTGCGGATGGTGCGGATGGTGAGGATGGTGAGGATGTGCGGGTGGTGCGGATGGTGCAAATGATTGTGGATGGTGCGGATGGTGAGGATGGTGAGG